>JANJYP010022111.1:0-10460 GCA_024605115.1 Rastrelliger brachysoma | reverse complement strand
TCATTCCTTAAGCACATAGGGTTGATAATCCTAATCTGAGTCACAATCACAGTCACCTTGGTCTTTCAGCAATGACCTCCCAGATTCAATTCTAGGAGACTCGACGTTCTTATTTATGAAAGATGTTTTTAAGCCTAATTTACATTTAAAATAAAATATCACAGTATGCTAATTACATTACGTTCAACTAATATGGCTTTATTTTACACATAAAACCACATTTTCCCCTATAAATATAAGATTTAATCGCATCTCTTTTTAAATAGCAGTTTCCTATTAATCCACCAGGTGGCAATAGAACCTCAAAACAAACCGGAGCCAAGGGCAGTCCTTAGCAACCACGTAGCTCCACATCGACAACGTAAAGCAGCAAAAATGTCGCAAACATATCGAGTATAATGATAAATAATAAAAGCTACAGATTGTGTTGTTTGTTCTCAAATATAAATGGGATATAAAAGAAAGAGTTGCGATGTTTTAAAGTGCAGTTAAAGCCCAGGGAAGTTGGCTGGGTTGATGTCTCGGTGCCAGCTGGACAGTGTGGCATACTTCCGGTATGCCTTCAAAATACGACTAATTATTTGAACACGTTTGATGCAGAAAACATGATCGACTGGTTACATGTGTCACTGTGGCACTGATATGTAAAATAGCTATTAAAAACAGCAACTTTTTTTTACTTATGGGCTTGAGTCTTAGTGAGCAAATTCAATTTCCTTTACAGTAAAAAAAAAAAAAGATGTGTTATCATTTTGTGATGCAACTTTGTTTTGCTTAACAGTGGAAAAAAGTTATCTTTGACATTTCAGTGTATTTGCTGTAATGTATGATGTGCCTTAAGTAAAACCATCAATATTGCACGATTCCCTTTAATATTACACAAACAATTGTTGTTGCAGTTATTACAGGATCAGATTTTTGGAGTATTTAGAGGAGCTAATCCTTCAGAAAAAAATGGTATGTCATATAATTCAAATCAAATTGAAATCTGATATTTTAATGAGCAACAAAAAGAGTAATTATGGAAAGAATCCACAAATTAAATAATATTCGGCCAATAAATTGTTTTAAAGGAAAAGAGGTTCGCAAAAGCAACATAGAATAGTCACATAATGGTGCAAAATCTGAAAATATTTTGAGAGAGAACCTGCTTTAAANATAGTCACATAATGGTGCAAAATCTGAAAATATTTTGAGAGAACCTGCTTTAAGTTTTTAATCTTTCAATGTTAAACTTCTACGGACTCTTAACTTGAAATACAGAAAGTCTCTGCTGTTCTCATGCGGGGTGACGTCACGTGCAACTTGACACATTCACAACAACACACAGTTCGTCTTTTCGCTACACAGGTGAGTGCTCTCCGCTTCCTTCACCCTTTAAAACACGATTTATGTGCTCTTTATATGTTTCTCCTCAACATATAAGACTTAATTTAGCCGGACACTGCTTTTGAGGACGAGGCGCCTCTGTCACATGAGGAGGAGGAGGAGGAGGAGGTGCAGAAAGGGAGGCTAAAAAAAAAAGAAAGAATAAAAAAATAGAAATAGGCTTTTTTTGACAGCTAGCTTTCAGTTAGCTTCCTCAGGTAAGGTCGACTGCTACGGTAATATTTGTCGAGGGTAATTAGCAGCAGATGTGTTAGCATACGCGAGGCTTATATTTTTAGACTAGAAACAGGCATTATTAATGGTGTATGTGTTTTTGTCTTGTAAACCACTATCGTCTCAATGTACTGCTCAAAGTGGACAATGAGTACTTAACGTTACCAGAGGCGTTTTTGTGCTTTAGCTTACAGGTGATTGTCCGTGTTGTTGCTCAGTCTTGACAACGTAAAGACACTGCCAGTAATACCATCAGCTTCTAAAAGGAGAGAGCCGAAGAATTTGAAGTACGGGCCCTTCAGCTGATCCCAAGTCTTCTTTGCCATGGAGTAAAATATCGGGAAAGTTACTGAAGTCCATTGCCACAACACGTCTACCATCTACCACCGCCCTTTTTCTTCTTCTTCTGTGTGTGTGTGATACCTTGCCAGTGTCGGACAGAGTCATGATGTTAAACGTCGATGCCGAGCAGCACAGGTTTTGGTCATGACTGCGAGGAACACCATGAAACATCCAGGGAAGTGACCTCGGGGTGGGGACACTTAGAAACCTGAGGGTGCCCACCACTCTCGGCACCATGGCATCTAACGAGAGACTGTACGAGGTCTGGATGCTCTACTGCACTAAGGTAAGGTGGATTCCTCAGCTGCATGACCACACACACACACTTACATGCAAACACACACACACACACACACACATAGTCCTCTCACTGTTCTCCCTCATGTGAACCATTCAGGGAAATGAGATGAAGTAATGGACAGTGTGATGGCATTTCCTCCTTGGCAAACACAGAGGTTATTCTTTCACTATTTATACATCAGGATTCCAGCATTTCATGATATTTTTAATCAATTCCAAAGCATTTTAATCACTAAAATCAACATGACAACCTTAAATGACACTTTTAAACAAAAAAACACTGATTGCCATTGTTTTGTAGCAATGCTACGCATCTTT
This sequence comes from Rastrelliger brachysoma, assembly GCA_024605115.1. Lineage (NCBI taxonomy): Eukaryota > Metazoa > Chordata > Actinopteri > Scombriformes > Scombridae > Rastrelliger > Rastrelliger brachysoma. Next base: position 7,898 of record JANJYP010022111.1, on the reverse strand, counting down.
TTAAAGCTATGAATTGCACATTTCAGGATGCAAAACCTCACAGGACTGTTAAAACACTCTGGTTAAACCCACATTAATTAAATAGCTTGCCGGATCCTAAAGGATTTATTGGTAGGGGACACATTAAGCTTATGAATTGATTATTGATTCACTAAAAATACAATGTAATTTAGTATAAGGTGATGAAAGAAAATATCTGTAGTTTCCTTTGTAGCTGCTGACCATACAATATTTAATATCTACTGAAATGTCAATAGCAGCATCATTCCACTGCAGCAGTGTGTGTGTATAGGATAGGGCTATGTTTTCACAAGCAGAGGATGAATGAAGTGCACACGAGCAGAGACAGCACCCCTTGAGTCAGCTGTTAGGCTACATTTAATTCACTCGGCGATAAAGCATGCGCACGTCCCCGCGTCCAATCAAAGCGGGCCCGTCTGAGCCTCTCCTCACGTGAGCCTGCACACTCGCCTTCCCTACATTTAATCCCTGGACACAGTAACGCACGGCAGCACTACGGNCTCTCTCTCTCTCTCTCTCTCTCTCTCTCTCTTTCTCTCTCTCTTTCTCTTTCTGTCTCTGTCCACATGAAAGCAAAGCTATACGTTTAGGACATGACATTGAATAATCCTCAAGTGGTAGCAGGGGAAAGTCAATGCACAAGCTTGACTGTGATGGGGGTTAGTGTGTAACCCATGTATTCCCATCCATTTGGCGTTTAGGGACTCATAGGAGTAAGCATCCAGACACACACACACCGATTCCTCCTGCGCGCTTATCACAGTCACTTGTGAAAATGCCGGCGATTGCTGTGAGTGTACACATCTCATTTGTTCCAGCAGGAATGTGTATTTGCATTGACTAAGCATTACACTGCGAAGAAGGGACGGTTTAATTTCATCTTGGACACGAGCCAAGGTCCACAGGGCCAACATTTCTCTCTGTCTTTGTGCGTGCTGCAAAAAAAAAAAAAAAAAAGAGATGCTGAGGGAGAAAAGAGAAGCATTTAAATATATATGTGCAGCAGCCTGTCTTAGCCCGAGCAGCTGAAATGTCAGGTATGGCCGGCGGGGTGTCTTTGCACTTTGTGTGTGTGTTACAGGGTTGCCAGGGTATGCAGTCAGCAAGCAAGGAGAACCTGCAGTCACGTGTCTTAAATCAGATGAGGAATGCTGGTGTATAAGGGCTGTCTCTTATCCAAGCTCTGAGACTGAGACCCCCCACACCACCTCATCCCACTCCACCCTATCCTACACTATCCCACCAGGTCCCACTGAAGGGTTAACAGCTCAACAACGTCTCTCTTTTTTTCTCTCTCTCTCTCTCCTTCCCTGCCTCCTGTTGTCTCACCCAAGTGCAATGATTTTCTTATCACACTGTGCACAGGGAAATACTAGTAGATGATCATCCACCTCTTTTTATGATGGAGGATGATGCACTTCACTCTTTTTTTAATAACGTATTTACAGTAGGATGAGTCACACTTGTATTTTGAAGTGTAGTTTTAATAGAACAATCATTACCTCTACCCTTAAAGTTTTAATGATGTCTTTTTATATATACATGAATGAGCTTAATTATCACTATCCAGGATGTCATACTGTCAATAGCATAACACTGCCATCTTAAATGGCCAAGTTGTAAACGCAGAAGAGTGCAAGTCATATCTATTTCAACTAGATTACAGTGTAATTAGATAAATAGCTCATGAGATGTTTGTTGTATTCTCCTCGTATCTCTCTCGTGTCCTCTTCCTCTTAATCTGCGTTTAATGATTGACAAAATAGTAAAAAGATGCCCCCCCCTCACCCCCCTCACCCCCCACTCTCGCCTGCAGTGTCAGAGGTCAACACTCTCTCAACTCACTGAGGTGAAGTCAGCAGGGACGCAAAAGAAAAAAAAAGAAAGAAAGAAGAACTGGCTCCTTCTTCTAACACATTCGAGCCAGACATCAGCCGTCTCGCCCAGGCTGATTACTTATCTCTGCTGTGTCACGCTCCTCCAACCCACGGTCACCTCGTTCCCAGCTCGAGCACTGAGTAAAATTCAAATTGGATATGAAATACGGCACGGCAGAACTATGTCTGAACATGTTTTTTTGAAAGGCTACTGTGGCAGATATTTAGTAGGCATGCCTAGGATGAAGTCAGAAGTTGTTAGGCGAGCAGCTGCGAGCATCGTTNACTATGTCTGAACATGTTTTTTTGAAAGGCTACTGTGGCAGATATATAGTAGGCATGCCTAGGATGAAGTCAGAAGTTGTTGGGCGAGCAGCTGCGAGCATCGTTGTTAAAGAGGGGAAGGATGTTTGGTTGACCGACCGACCAAAATCAACACCCCAAAGGTGAAACTCTTAAAAATTATGAAGCTCAAAGAATTGAGTGCTGTAGCTTTTAGCAGATGTTGCTCAAACAGGAGAGAATGGGTGACTAATTTCTGCCGTGGATTAATACATACAGTATTTGGTGCGTGAGAGAGTATTTGCAACATCAGGATGTTTATAATTGTGGGGATTTAATCTAAACTACTGTGTGTGTGTGTGTGTGTGTGTGTGTGTGTGTGTGTGTGTGTGTGTGTGTGTGTGTGTGGTCAACCTGTGCATCCATCGGAATGACAGTTTTTGTACAATATTAAAGCTCCATGCCTCCAAGTAGTAAGCTATACACACAAGCACATATTACTGGTTAGTAAGATCAATACCTCATGGTTTTGCTCTTTTTATGAGATTTATTGGCAATAATAACATTTTAGAATATTACCCCCAATACACTTACAAGTGATATCTTCCGGTCCCCTATCAGCTGATGTGTCTGCTTGTATTACAGCTCATATAAACAGTCTGATGTGAGCTACAGACAAAATATTTATAAATGAAGGTGCCCATTTGATAACCCTCCCTGCAATTCTTATCTGCTCTGAAGCAGGCAGGCTCTGCATTGAAACCAGGCTGGAGGCTTTCCTTAACTGCACCATCCAAAACAAAAGGGGCAGCGCCACTTTCAAAATATAAAAAATCAACCATCTGATTGTATATAACAAAACAATGAAGTCTCACTGTTGTAGATTACAACAGTGTGCACTTTCTATATGACATATTAAAAGCTTATTTTTGATGATACTATTCGCTTGTGCACGAATACAAGTCTAATACTATCTGACGGAGGCTTGTAATAGAGACCGACTCCAGCTCTCCTCTCCTAGTTGTAGAGGGCCGAGATGTCACACACACACACACACATACACACATATACACACGCAGCAGCAGCAGCTAAGGCCATTATGTAACCAGCGATCCTCTTAGCCGCCTGTCATTGGTTCGTTCTACAGTGTTGTCCCCGAGCAGACGGAGCAGTTGCCGGTTGCCACTGGTGTACAGCGGTGTAGCTGCAGCGCCTCTCAGGCTATTTCCCCCCTCTGTGTTATTATCCAGGAGGTGCTGGTCAGAGAAAGTGGAGGGTTTAACAGACGTCTGACTAACACTGATTACTCTTTGAAAGCCTTTTTCAATTGCAGAGAAGCCCCTTTTTTAAAAAAAAAAAATTTCTACCACAGGGTGCACGCCTTTGTACAGCCAGGGGCGTCATTACATCTTTCACTGACTCTCACAGCAGAATCTTAATTCCTGGGGGTGGAGCGGTGGGGGGAGAAGTCGTCACCGCTTTTTAATTGTCCACAAAGCAGTGATTTCTGGTTAGGATTCTCAGCACCTTCATTATGTCAGACCCCTCCACCCTGCACCCTCCACCCTCATGAGAAGCTGTTTGAAGAAAAAAAAAGATTGGAGAAAACGACAGATATTTGCATAAACACCCCCCCCCCGCTTCCTCTGCATTATAACGGTAGTCATAATTTAGTGAGGAGAAGAAGAGAGAGAGAGAGAAAGATGAAAAAGCTGAGCGGTGGAGCCAGGGACGAGAGGATAAAGTGCCAGCGTTTCACATATTTGCCCAAGTAGATTACTCAGGTCTTTTTCCGGCTTTGCTGCCTGTTTGCTTGTTACAGTCTAATCTGTTGTCACACTTCTGCACAAGTGTGTGTGTCTGCATGCCGTGCCCCGCTCACACACTCTCAAAACAAAGCTCATACACTCACTCAGGCTAGGGTTTTTGTGCCAGAGTGCAAAGTTTGTTCCCTCAGGCTAGCTTTCCTTTCTCCTTCCTTATTTCTTTCTCATTTTTCCCTCGGCACTATGAATACCTCAGGAATAACACTGATGTCACTGACACCGTGTATCAGACATGCCCCCCTCTTGTGGTTTTAACCCCTCCCTCCAGCCTCTATAAATACACCCCCCCGCCGCCAGTTAATGACGTCACGGCCAGAGGAGATGTCACCGACCTGATAGGCGGTGACGAGGCAGAGGCAGAATGACCGCAGCAGGGAGGGAGCCCTTTTTTTTTTTTTTTTTCTTTCTTAAACGTTGTGGTTTTTGCAGTGACTCCATCCAATGCCACTCGCCACTTCCACCAAAACTTACATCTGCCCCCATCCGCCACCCAAACCAAACAAAGCAACCAGTCCGACCAGCTGGCCCCCGACCACGCCTGTCTGGAAGGGTGGAGCGTTTATCCAAGCACTGCATAGCAACCGGCAACTCATGATAGATCAATCAAGTCAATTACTTTTGCAAATGTAATGTATGTAATGTAATGTAATGACACAGTTGTAACAGTTTCCTCCTTTAAAAAAAACCCANTGTAACAGTTTCCTCCTTTAAAAAAAACCCATTGAAACCAAAGCTGCTACTGCTGCAACTGTTGACTTACTCATCTATTTCTCATAATGGTTTTATTAGAGTAATAATCCTTGCTTTTATTTTATGTGTTTAACTTGGTCAGTTTGGGTATTTAGTGGTTTTGCTCCACTTGCTTTTTACTTCTGTTCTTCTGATTTAATTTTAAAGCAGTTTGACTAGCTTCCTCTCTTTTCATAAGGAGATAATTTGACTTTTCAACAATTGCAACTATTTATTCTGCACTAGCTTAAAGGTGGAATTTTCTAGTAAACAAACAAAAGCATTGTTTACATTTAGCGTTTCTCACCAAAATTCATCCTGTGCATTCAACAACCATTTCCTTCAATCACTCAGTTAATCAGACTTTATTTGTATAGCACTTTTCATATATAGTAGTGTTAAAGAAAAGTGTTTGACATACCCACCCTCCCCAAACACACACACACACACACACACACACTCCCCAGCCTATGCACAAATAAATAAATAACTGTGTTCTAAATGATGACTCAGAAACAGGATGTGAATAAAGTAGGACGTTATCTTAACTCTCATGAACCTGAAATGAGGAAATGCTAAATGTAAGATGAAATACAATAAAATGCATGACGGCCTAAGACTTTTGCAGAGTACTGTGTATACATGCATAAAGAAAACCTTTAAATCATGCACTGAATACATCCATGTTTGCATGTTATAGCAGTCTCCCTCTCTACTGCCTTTGTTGATGTGTTGCCACTACTGACTGTCAATCAATAGTGTAGGTGTGTGTCGGATGGGAACTGGTCTGCATTTGTGCTTGTGCATCCTTGTGTGAATGCACAATACAAACAAATCTTGCACCTACTCCTAAAACCTTTTCATGATGTCTTTTTTTACCATTCTTTTAATTTGTGGTTATATTTAAGTGCAGATTGATTTAAAGACCGTAAAATCATTAAAATATATACTATCAGTTTCAATGAAGCATCTGATCCTGGCATCATGCTAAGTGCTGACAGGATGTATCGCATAGCAGAGCCCGATCCGCAGTCCAACATCAACACGCGTCTCATCTGTCAAGAATGCCTCGTCTCACATCAGAACGAACGAGAGCCTGTCACTGCGCCCGGGCATCGACCCCCTAAGCTGCGCCTCCGCTCCAGCCACTTTGCGAGTCAATGGGCACCTCTCTTTGGAGAATGAAGCGCATCGATCTGCGTCGCTGGCGACCTTGCTGCCTTTTTACAAAGGTCAACTTAAACAGATCTTTAGGAATGTGATGTAGTAGCGCTTGGCACAGGGCCTAATATGATAATGGATTTACATAGGAGACACATGTGACCCTCTCAAGGGAATTGTTTTTTATGCATAAATTGGGACACAAGATGATTGTTGCTGTGGGACAAGTTGACTATTGTTGAGTTAGGATTCCTACTTGTAAGTCTAGATTATTGTGTGTGTGTGTGTGTGTGTGTGTGTGTGTGTGTCCCAGGCCAGCGATGAAGGCAGAGGATAAACAGAGCCATGTAGAGCAGGGTGTGTCCCTGCCTGCCAGAGTCCTAACCCTCAATGGGCATCTGTGCTGCCCAAGCTGCTGCCTAAAAGAGGACATTCTTTTGGACAGACAGACACACACATACACAAACACACACAGGCTCAGTCGCTCGAGAGTGAAGCTGCTTGCTTAAATCATCATCTCCTAATTTTCCGGCGGTGACGTTTTTTTTGTTTCGTTCGCACACTCACTCAGACTGTAGAAAAATGTATTTTGTAGATTGAAACAGCTGAGACATTATGCATAAAATCAGCGAGTTTTTTTCCCGTTGTGGGCAGTGATTTGCGCTGTCAAGGTTACACAGGAAAAAAGAAAACACACAGGCAGCGTGCCATGTTCTCCCAACAGAACATATTATTCACACGTGGCCGTCGCAGACTCCAATCAGATGTCTCTCTCTCTCTCTCCCTGTTTTCCATCGTCCTGAGTTCCCTGTGCGCCTCCTTTCTCTCTCTCTCTCACACACACACACACACACACACACACACATACACACACACTGGCCAGCGTCGCAGGATTGTTCTGATGACTTCATAGAAATAGCAGTGAGCCTGGCTTCCTGCTCCGTTTTTTTGGCTGATTCCCACTCTGACACGCAGACAGAAGCAGTCAGGCCTTTCACCCTCTTTCCCCTTCTTCCACCCCCACTCTTTGGGCCACATGGCTCTGCAGATCCATCCTGAGAAAAAAACCCTCTTCTTTTTCCTCCAGTCATCATGTTTTTCTTCCAGTTGGAAGGTTTTAATCTGCAAAATTCTTTTTATCTTGATAGGAAATGGTACAGTTTAGTTTAAGAAGGAGCTGCTTTTAATGTTGCAAACTTCAGAAGTGAACGATTTTAACAACGTTTCCTCACTTCAATTCTTCTCCCAATACCTCTAAACACAATATACTATGCGGCGTAATGCTAATCTTCTCTGATCACCTCGTCAGCCCTCCTTGACCTAGATCCCTCACTCGCACCCACCAGATGGCCAAATTCCTTTTGACAGCATCTGACAGGGGGGTAGGAGGGGCGTTCGAGTCCGTGATTACTCCTGTATGATGAATTAATTACCCTTTCTGAAGCTACAGCGCACCATGCATCCACAATGTTATGACAGCTCCACTTCTGCATGTTATCGCTACAAACACTATTTGACATTTTAATCATCCGGAGACTTTAAATTTCCCTCTTTCTTATGTTTGTTGTCTTCTTGATACCTGACCTGGAGATACCCCTCTCTCCTGAAAGCCCCCGTGTGTGTGTGAGTGTGTGTCTGTGGAATTATAATGTGATTATAGCATCTTTCAACTTCTACTACTGACTTCAGTTTTAATGTTAATGCAAAATGAGACTAAGCCTAGAAATTGCTGCAGTGTCCCCCAGGTAAGTTCCGTTGTAATTAGTAAGTAATACTGATATAAAAAGAAAAGCTGCAGCATATTTAAATGATTTAAAATGACTCCAAATTGCAAGTAAACCCCCCCCCATCCCCAAGACAATAAATATCTCTCATTGAGACATGAGCTCACATCGTCGTGATCCCGACTTGTTATCTGAGTAGTTAAGCAGTTGTGAAAAGTGCTCCCTTGTTTGTTCCTGTGGGCTGTGGGGATTTTTTTTTCCCTTTTTTTTTTTTTTTT
>JANJYP010022109.1:0-12710 GCA_024605115.1 Rastrelliger brachysoma | reverse complement strand
GTAACCATCGTTTCTCACCATTTACAGCTACATTTTTTTATGGTTTGAAACTACATTTTGGTGATTAATTCCTATACCGCTGAGAGTTATATTCACCCCAAATAGCCTCATTTTTCAAAGGGTTTGAATCAACATCCATTGATTTTGTAAGCATTTCAGTATGCAAAAGATTCAAAACAAGCAAAGGGGAATACCAATCAGTTTAAGAAGTCGTATTACTTCTTCAGCGTAGGAGAGTCTGATTGATGTCTGTGAATACAAAAAGTTTTCATCAGAGGCCTGTACCATGACGCAAGCTCAGCCTACATAGGGTTACTCCCAGCCTGACTTATGTGACGTGTGAACATGCATGTATAAAAGAGCGGGTTCAAGGCAGCAGAGCAATAACAATCATGAGCGCCGATCATGAAACTACACCCTACTTCTCCCATGAGGAGCCCTAAGATTATTCTCCTCAAATAAAAAGGAAGAAAAAAGCAAACCTCACTGACAAGTCAAACACAAGGAGACGCCAAATAGCATAGCAACAGAATACAGATTGCGTAAATGCACAAGTTACACATCAGTTAGTATTTAATGCAGCCATGCATCCCGATCATTGTGCTGCATATGAATCGCATGTATGGCAATTACTCTCATTCCCCCGGATGTAACCCCTCAGGAGTGAAACGAACTTGGGCGCAGATAAAAACCAAACATAAAACATCCTTTAATCTGGTAAATTGGACTTTTTAATTCCATAAGGTATGGGCTACAATAAAGCTGGAAATTGATGCCACAATTACATCATATTAATACATCAAAATGTGAGTCTGAGTGATTTTGAGCTGTGTCAGAATTTAGTGGGACAAAAATATACTCTTTTAAAAAAAGGAAAAAAAAAAAGTGAAAGCTCTTAAATAGCATGCAGCCCTAAATGTACAGAGATATCTCAGTGTCTTTCTTACCTTCCTGTAATGATTCAACTCACATTTTTGTAGGTGTTATCACATCCCTCATACTAGGTTTTTGTTTTGTTTTTTTAACTCCGGCATTTTGTCGTCAATCCCCCAGCGCAGCTTCAGTGTGACATTCTCCCTTTCTGATTGGCCGATGGGTGGAGCATTTTCTTAGATTAAGATCAATCCGGAAAGCTACCCTGACCCGGAGCAGGTTAGCATGAAGTTACTTCACTAAACCTGCAATCCTGATTCATGGTACAGCCTCAGGTGTCAGATAAACAATGTAATGTAAAGAACCCAAAAGTTACTTACGTCGAGAAAATCTGAGCCTGCACAAGAAAAACAGGGTTTAGATTTATTTATTAAAACATAACATATAGTGATGCCCTGTTTTAACATTAACATTAAACTATGATTGACATAGGGATAAATCGATGAACAGTTTAAAGTGGCAGTGAAAGACACAGGATTTAGAAATATATTATAGTAACCCTGATTCAGGGACAGCATATAAGTAGTTAAATTGTGTCAAAGTAATCTCTTTACATGACATAACAATACACACAACATAAACAAATAAACCACAGATGTCGAACTTAAAAGCTGCTACAACATCATAATCAGTACTTTATGTATAAAACATCACAAATTCATTATCCAAACGTGGAAACAGGATCTCCCAATGAGGAAACCCGCACAATATACAGATTTAATCATCATATAAATTGACATACAGTATTTTGTCGTCTTGATAAGCTCTTTTATTTCATTACATTATCATTGTTGTAAACATTATTGCAATATTGGCTGCATGTAAGTAGCTCATTATTATAAATACAGAAATCAAAACAAAAAAAATCATTCATTCAGTTACAAGCAGTACACATAAATATACAGTTTGGTTGATTTTAATATTATAAAGCTGTGTTTTCTTTTTTTCTATATTTTCTTATAGTAATAGTATTGCAAAAAACTACTTGTGTTTGCAAAAAGAGAGCCATTTGTATCAGTCATATTTATCAATCAACGTGCTTCATAATGTCAACAGGCGCTGTGAAAAATTGGGCTCAATTATCTTTTTTCGTACAAGTGGGTTTTCAAGGACACACTAAACCCGACCATTATAATGTCATCAATTCTGGATGAACACGCTTCGTAATCAGTGAGAGAATAAGAAACACTTACTGCAAGGTTATTGCCCTTGGGATAACAAGAACACAGATGTATTTCAGAGAGTGTGTCTCTCTGGCGAATGCCTAATTAAAATGAAAGCTAAAGTGGAGGTTAAGAAAGATTCTGCTGTACTATAACACCAATACAAGAGAAGAAAAGTCATTTTTGTTCCTGATGCTATTATTCCACAGTCTGCTGGGAGGCGTTCAGTGAGGTAATTAACTTCGCTGACATGTTGTGAATTCTCGCCTCACACACTGAATACTGGATGTGCAGATAGACTTGATTGAAAAACGCCCATTTAGGTTTCAATCTTTAAATTATCCACGTCCAACCATATTTCGGCGGTAACATTGCTGATAATCACACTAATTTTACACTTGGCAGGAGATAATGGTTACGGCTTATCCTCGGCAACGAGCGCTAATTGCCAACCTCGTTCTTTCTGTCGTGCAAACAAAATACCTGCTGTACTTAAAACAAAAAATAATTACCAATGTCTGCTAGGTTAAATGATAAACTCCTGCATCACTGTGGAGCATAATGTGAAAAATGGAGCAGTCCTGCCAATATAGTAGGAACTGATCATGTGTGCATATAATATACAATTTCTCAAAATTCTTTCTTTAATTTGTTTTTTTAATTTTAGCTTATTTACTTAGAAAAAAAACAAATTAAATGTTTATTAAATTGCTTGTTTGATCCAAGTAACTATCCAAAACCGAGAAGTTTTTAATTTACAGTATACAGCCAAACAAATATTAACATTTAATACGGTAAAAACATGTTTTCTGCTTGCGAATAACAGACCATTAAAAACAATTTCTTCAGATGAACTTTCCAGGAGTTGTCAACATGAATCACGATTAAATTAATGAACCTGGATTTGTGGCTAATGAATTTAAAATGTTCAAGAGCTATTAACTCATTTAACTTACGTGACATATTGAAGTTTTCACAGTAGAGAAAAGTAAAGCTTGTCAACTTTTAATTGAGTGTGTGCTTTGGCCTCCAGGTATAACAACTCACGTAGTAGTGTGCTGTGAGCTGGGCATTTGCGAGTGACTTAAGGTGATAAAACTCAGAGATGACTTTGATGGAATGTGACTTTCTCAGATTTATTTTATTTCTTGTAATTAGTAAGTGAAATCTCTTACGGCCACTATTTTTTTTAAAGCAACGGCCGTTCAATGTAAATGTCTCCTATAAATATCCTCTCTACATACATAAGCTTTTTCACTGCTAGCGCTTGAATCTGTCATGCAAGATTGGTTGCACAGGGGTTTCAGAAGGGTTTTCAGACATGCATGTATTCCAGCATTAGTGTTGGTAATTGTATCTCATTGATATCTGCCTCACCGTTTGGTCTCTTGACTCTGCATCAGAGGTGTATTAAGTTACCACTCATTAACAGCATCAAAACAAAACATTTCCTACGACTGCTAGTTCACATGAAAAGGCAAGAGGCAGGGCTTTGTTAGCCCGATGCATCAGCCGCTTTCACTTCGTTTCATTCTAAGCGTCTGAACCCCAGCCATAGACATTTGTTCGCGTNAGCGATTGGCTGAAGTTATGAACAAACAGTCAGGATTTGGTCTAAGCAGAAAGTGTCTGCCCACCGTGTAGCGAACGAATGTCTGTGGCTGGGTTTCTGACGTTTAGCACGGAGGAAAACAAAGTGAAAGCAGCTGATGCATCATCAGCCAGGGCTTTGTTGCCCTGTCACAAAAAATGTAATATATGTCAATAAGGTGTGTGCTTGCTCATCAAACATCTAGAAAACAAGATAATCGTCGTTTTTGACATTTTCTATGAGCAGATGTGTTTTAAAAATTGAGAAAAATGCGTATTATTGATTGATCTCTGTAACGATCAGTGCAAGTTTAGCTGCACTGTAAACCGAAACCATCTTTTTTTTTTCTCTCTTTCTGTTAAAATAGCTGCTCAAGGAGTGTTTCTTGTCGTTTTAAGCTGCACTCACCGTTACCATTAGTAACCGCAGGTGTCACTTTTTAAATCACATTTGAACCTATAAGAATTAATTATCAAAAAAAAAAACTACTACTGCTACTACTTCTCTCACGTCTTGTCTGAACGAGGTCAACGCCATGAATGCCATCAGGAAGATAGTCAGACATGTATGATTTTGCTTTTTGACACCAGCTAGTTTGTTTCTCTTAATGATATCCAAAAAAGTAACACAGCTAAATTTTAGAAACTATATAATAGAAAAGTAACCTTGAACTTTCATCTTTTTTTTCGTGTCATAATAAAAATAACACCTCTGATTCAACTGGAACTAAATATAGCACGATTCCTACAGTATCCCCTACCTTCTGTATAAAGCTGATAACGCTGTCGCCGTGTCACTTCTTGTATAGAAATGTTTCAGAAAAGGGAATCACAGGATGAAATAAGTGTCTTCAATGGAAAAAAAAATATATCACTTCACGAACAGACTGTCACTAGTGTGTTGACAGGTACAGATTGAGCTGAGAAAAAAAACAGAAAAAACAAAAAAAACAAAAAAAAAACGCCTGTGAATACATGGATAACAGTATGAACTTGGACTGCAAAACAAAACAAAACAAAAAAAGTTATCTGTCATTGTTGAACCGCTGTTTGTCAAATAAGCTGCTGAAACCCCACCCGCCCAGGTTGCTCTTGTACAAACACTCATTACTGCATTCACCGTTTGCAGTATTGTGAATACTCTACTCTACAGCCAGACACAAGAAATACGTGTTTGTCCCACCTCATAATCTCTTGATGTCAAAGCGATATAAATAAATGGAATTGCAGAAGATTAAAAAAAGATGACGATGAACATTACCTCCAATCATTTTCTTTTGGGATGGGGGAGGAGGGTTGTCTGGTTGCCGCATTACTACTACCATTAGTATAATTGGAAGCTCGTTTAGATGTAAGACAAGTATTTTATCAGTCAATGAAGTCAGTTGCCCGCGAACTGTCGAGCTGTATATCTGTACGCCATCACAGATTGCTTAGCTGGTTTAACGTCGTGTAAATGGAGAGAGAGAGAGAGAGAGAGAGAGAAGCTGCTGTTGCTTTGAAAAAACCCTGATGCCATTTAGTTTCTGAAGATCTTTGACAAGCACCGAATAAAGCTTTTAAACTGCAAATGTACATATGCTGAACTTAAGCCTTTTCAGAACTGATCATTTCAATAAAACTGTAATAAATACTACTGACATTCATTCGCTTGGCTCTTTCACATATGGAATAATGAAATCTGACAGGCAGCATTTAAAGCTTGAATAAAAATGTGAAAAAAAAAAAATTAATATAGTGAGTCATTAATACAAAACTACAGTTGAGATTTGGACTACTGAAATGACCATTCATTTACAGTTTTATAGTTGCGTGATTACTTGTAAAGGCATTTTTATCTTGATCTTATATCACATGAAGCTTTTTTTTTTTTTTTTTTTTTTTTTTTGAGCTATCATCTTCTTTATATTTCCGTGAAAGAAGCCTCTTTTAAATGTGTCGCGGTATAAGACATTCAGATTGAAAATCAGTCAGGAAAAAGTCTGCTACTGTTAAAAGAAAAAGAAATTGGGTATTTTTCAGTGAAAATTGGTGAAAAATGTGAAAAATGACAATGACCCTAAAAGCCGCTATGAATAATAACTGAACATTTTCGGCTTGACTCATTTTCCTGACACATTAACATTGTGGAAAATTGCTACAAGTATGATCACAGTTATTTTAAACCCTAATTATTACTACACTGGTATTCACTCACTACTGTATAGACTTGATTTAAGGACCAATCATAATGAATTTGGAACTCAAGCGTGGGCAACATGACTACAATAGGACTACATTATAGTTTTACCTCTCAATTTACATATGGTATTTACATTCATAAGACCTTGATTAGTTTGTAGCTATGAGAGTTACTTCCTGGCTCTTGCCAAGCTGTGACTCATTCACCGCTTAATGGACATAATAAAAGAGTGCTCATTTTAAAGCTAATCCCTCTAAGTAGACACAATAACTGAAAAAGGTAGCAGTATAACAATCAGGTTTATGAGCCCTCGCTGTTGTCCACATCTCTTTTTGAACACTTTTCCTTTGTGCTGTTTATCTATATTTATCTATCACCCATGCTGTGTACATTTTCTGCAAGAGCACTCAACATAGATCATACAGCAGGTCCCTGGTGGTATCTGCTATTCAGGTTTTAGCTCTTAAAATTTAAAAAAAAAAAAAACAAGCAGAACTACATTATATTGAGTGTATATTTTTTTCTGTTTGATGTTTTGGAAGCACAATATTCAGATGTAAAAAACGGAGGCAAAAAAAAAAAAGTAGTGCTGAGTATAAATCCCCAGAGCAGCACATGGGGTTTGATCATTTGTGGACTTGCGGTATAATATGTGTACAGCAGAAAATGAAAATGTTCTACAAAAAGTGAAACATTGATTTGCAGTAAATGTGGCCTCTATGAGTGAATTTCAATTATAGGATGGATACCCAGCAATGCTCTGGTACACTGGAGTTCTGAGTTAATTATGGGCTAGACTAATGTAAAGGCCTTGAGCTACGGCAGTGAACAAAACTCCACTATTTCCCCTCTTTTTTTTTTTGCTCCGTTGTTCACGAAAGCAGGGGAGCATGAGTATGTTTCTCTCAGCAGGTTTAGGGTCAGCGGTGGCAGCTTTGTTCCTGGAAAGTCTTTGGTTTAATCCCTCAGAACAAACAGGGACCGTCTTGATTGGCATTAGGAGGTATGGGTTGGCAAAATCAATAGGTTTAGTGAGTCCAATTTTCTAATATCAATAAGCTGTATATCACATAAAGGGGGATTTGTACCACATATAAAATAATTGAATTGGTATTGACAGCAATGATATGAGTGTCATAATTCATTATGCTTCTTTTTCAAACAGGTATATCTATATAAAGATGCAGTTATGCTATACAGATAATGATTGAAGTTCAGTAAAGTTGAACTAATGCTACTTTTATATGATTGTGAATGGATTGTAGTGATGGGAAGGATTCCCAAGTTGAACACAAGCATTACACAATTGAACACAATTCAAGAGTGTTGCCTGATTGTAGAGTTGCTTTTGTTAATTCATTCATTCATTTTCTATACCGGCCAGAACCGGTTCGCTAAAGGCTCCAATCAGGTCTAGTGGATATTACTTTTTTTTTTGCTAAGTGTGAAAATTGCAAAAAAGTAATATTTGCACCCTGACCATAATATATTATGTTTAAACCTATATATTGAACCTTGTAAAAAAAAATGTTGCCAATCAGCAGCTTCTGTGCAAAATAATTTGGAAAAAAAATACACACAAATGGTGAAACTGCACTCATTTTTCTTAAGTTAATAGATAGTTTATTATAGTTATAGCTGTAATATATATATTGCGTATTATTTGTAGGTTAGTATGCAGTGGTTTTATTGGTCTGGCCCTTGAGGTTAAACAGGAGCCCTTGAACTAAAATGAATTTGACACTCCTGCTCTAGAGGGTCACAGAGAGGTTAGAGCCAATCTCAGCTGACATTGGGCAAGAGGCAGGGAGAAGTCACCTTGGAGAGGTCGCCACTTCTTCACAGGACTAACAGTTGTTTGCATGACAGTTAAAATACTGTGTTGACAATATAGCATTATTTACATAAATTTGGGCTTAAGTGCCTTAAATGACAGATTTAGTCTGACGTGATACATCCATAATTGTTTGTCTTTTACATGCACATCCATATTATCTAACATCAAACGAGATATATCAGAGCTTTGTGAAAAATCCTTATCCATTTATTTATTTATTTATTTTTTTTAATGTACGGTCTGAAACTATTCTGCTAATAACGACCCAATTTGCTCGTAACCCTTCACTTGGATAGTTAATGAAGAATAAGGTTGAATTATCACCCCGGCCCTATGAGGATGTGTTAAGTATTCACTGTCAACATGCCCTTGAACATAGCATTTAACTTCACAAATTGAGCAACTAAAAGCCTTCCCTGGTGTCAATATGAATAACAATGAGAATAAAGAAAGAATAAAAAAAGAAGAAAGAAAACAATCACTCAGTGAAATGACCCTAGGTAAATTAAAGCCAAAATAAAAAATAACACTTAATTTCCCTTTACATCCTTAAAAAAATAAACAAGGACAAACCCCTGCAAGTTTTCTTGACCCTCTTCGATTGCCGAACATAATTAGAGGTCTTGCTTCACTGAACAAGGAGGAAGGCTGCGGAGGAAACGAAAGCTTTCATCCAGTCTGAGAACAAAATTTTTTGGAAACCCAAATATTCACAGCATTCTTGGGGCAGAGAAAAGCAGATAATGATCTCTGTTGGGGAATTATGCTGTTTCACAATTTTTACGCTTACGATAAACATTAACAGTGTAAAAAATATAACCTTTTATATTCAGTTTATCTTCCTTATTTATTGGGTTGTTATAAGCATTTCTTTTATTAAAGGTGATTGATATCTAAAATCTTTGTCGTTCAAGACCTTTGATGATGACTGAGATTCTTTTTGTCCCTTGTGTGACCGCACAGTCTGTGAATGATGAATGCATAAGAAACAGCAGAGAATACAGTGAATCCATCAGCAGAGTAAAATGCTTTGATATTAAGAAGATTGGCAGATTGTGCTCGCAGAAAATGTCAAGAGCATGATGGTTTTCGGTCACAAATGTTACTCCGCCTAAAAGTAAAAAGTGATTTTGTGACTTCATTACTCTGAGTTCAATACTTGTTCCCTTTCTAAATGTGAGCACTGCACAATATCGCTCAAATAAGCTGTTCTAGACTTTTTTTTTTTTAAGTTTGAAATAGGGAATAGTATTGATCAGACGAAAGCTCAGTCTCTGCGACATGCGCTTTTTGTCGCCTCGTGATGAGAGTTAGTAAGTGAAAGGACACACCAGGTGAGATGAGCCGAAGGCTGGCGCTGTCAGAACAGCACGGTGTCTGGTTCTGGCTCAGCAGAGCAGCTGCTTTGATGCCCCGGGAGCAAAGAGAGCTGAGTGCAATTTTTCAGTGCCTCCGTGGAGCACTGCATGCTGGGAAGGCTACAGAACGGAGCAGGCTTCTGTAGATTCAATGATGGAAGCAGGCCTGTGGGTAAAAAAGAAAGTGTAAAATAATCTTTGTCTTTCCTCATATTTTACCATCATTTCATTAAATGCCTTCAATCCCACTTTCCCACAGACACGAAACACTCGCAAGTTAAGAGATGGATATTAAATATTTGCCTGCATGAGTACAAATTCAGGTTAACTTCTAAATTAATTTAGTGGAATCAAATAATGAGAACATGTTTGACCTTTTTCTTAATTTGTTCGTGATGTTAACTTCTTGTGATTAAAAAAAATCCAGTTGTCAGGTAAGATACAGAATCCAACAGGTCTAGTTTGACTATACATTAGAGCTAATAGTATATACTCTCATATCTACTATATATACTGTACATCGTTAGACACAATCTTTTATTTAAAAAGTTCCAATCTCAGCATCTCAGCTTTCTGGAATGTTAAAAAATTTTCAGTAACTTAACCTGCATTTTGACCACATTCTAAATTTTGCTTTTCCACCCATAGTTACTGATGCCAAAAATGCCTCTACTGCAGGGGTTTGAAATTTGTGATGGCTCATTAAGTTTAAGGGCTGTTTGCAGAGGTGGACACCACTCACTGCTCAAATACATACCTCACAGCTGCTTCAACTTGTGTATTCATATTCATGCCGTAAAACACTAAAACCATTAGAACTAGAGACATCGGTATATACATTTCAATCTTATAATTTCTGTTAAAAAATAAAGTTGTCGGCTTCGTGACTTGTCTAAAAACTTTACTGTTTGCTTTCTTTGTAATAATTAACTCCTAAAGTAGACATAAATAACCACAAAAAAGAAGAGATCATTGTTAATTTGAAGACAGGTGCATGTGATTTTCTCCTTTGCATTTACTTCTTACATAAAGAACAACATGATTACTCAATGTACCACAGTAATCATACTTTCATTCACTAATCTTAAGAGTTTTTCTGAAGCAATGGAAACACAAACAGGAGATGAGTCTTTTAGTGGCTAATTTAGTATCTTGTGCTCCATAATTCTTGGAACTATTTGCCTTGTTAAAAGGTAAATGCTGTTTAAGAATGGTATCTGATGACAGGTAATGACTGGTTATCCCGTCATCACCCAATAAGAACTAATAGCCTCTTTTATAAGGAATACAATGCCCCTTATTAGATGATGACCTATTCAGTGACTGTATCTGTATGAAGAAATTCTCCTCACTCATTTTACTTATCCACAAGGGTGCTTGTATCCCCAGTAGTTAAATGGTGAGTGCTTGTCTACTGAACTGGTGAAGCAGTTTGAATTAACAATGAAGAGTCCTCAGTGACCTCAAAATAACAGCCCAGCGCATCATTTGTTTTGACCTGGTATGGCGCTGCTGTAATTAGTTATTATCTAGTTTTTTCAACCAAAAAAAAAAAAAAGAAAAAGCAAGCACACACAACAAAACAAAACAAACTGTAAGTTATTAATAAGAAATAAGTTATTAATAAGAAGAAAAATCCTCACCATCATGGTCTCCAGGCTGTGAACAGTAATCAGCTGCATCCCACTCATAATTTTCATCCACTGAGGGCTTTCTCCTGGAAATGGAACAAAATATCGCTTAATACCAAAATATTAAGTCAGTTAGGATATTTTAAAGAAAACACACGCACGTACACACACACACACACACCAAATCCAAAAGAAATACAACTTTCATTTCTCCGCTTCTCCACCAGTCATGTTTACTTTACACTTTGTGCTTAATTCTCTTTCTTAACAAGCAGATTAGGGTGTTTGCTAATTAGTCTTCCAAGTTTTACTTCACTGAATTAAAAAAAAAGAGAGAGAAATGTTTACCTACAGCAGAAAGAGGATGATGAAATCACCATAATTCTCTGTTATGAAACACATGTTGCTTTATGCAAATTATCTCTGCTTGTTGAGCTTTTCAAATTGCTTTTTTTATATTGTTTTGACACCGCTTGCAATGTTGTTGCAAACTCTAGCACAACCTACAAACTCAATTATAGCCCCATGTATCTGCAATTCAATACATTTTATATGACAAAATATTAAGTAGTGTATATAAGGCTTTTAAAGTCTTATTGATCACACAGGACCATCTATTGCTATACATTTTCTTCTATAACACATCATTTCCCTTGTTGGTGTGTCCCAGTACCTTTGGCTGGGCTCTATTTGGAGCTGATACTTGTCCTCTGGGCACCCCTGGTACTCCTCTATAGTCTCAGGTGAGATGGTGAGGGTTGGGGAAAGTTGACAAAGGGACAGGCGTCTGTTAGCAGGCTCCATGCTCCCTCGGCCGCTGCTGGCGTAACTGCTGTAACCGCTCCCAGACTCCAGTTCCCCTTCTACCTCCAGTGCATCTTCGTTATCGTGCAGCCCACCGTCGTTGGGCATAAATCCTCTAGAAGCTTCCTTCATGGCCTCCATGTAACTGCCTGCCTCTTTCACGGCCTCTTGGTAGGCGCCTGGCCATTTGGCAGTATGGAGTGAGACGGGTTTCTCGCTTCTTGGCTCGTAGCGGCAAGGCACTTCGGGATTTGCTATAGGCTTCTGTGGACTGCTTCTTAAAGCTAAAGCATCCCCAGCGTGAGGTGAATGGGAGTCAGTTTGAATAGGAGAAGGAGAATTTGCAGGAGAATTTGAGATCTTCCTCACTGGAGAGTTCTGAGGTTCCCAGAATACAGAATCTGTGTGGCAGTGGGATTCAACAGAGCAGTCATCTTGGCTGAGAGAGTCTATCCACGCATCAGGGGTCAGGAAACCTCTCTCTTTCCGTTTTCTTAAGTCTAGACTATGACTTCGCCGCTTTGCATCCCAATGTTTAGAACTTCTGCTCGTAGATCTCCAGAGTTCGTGCTCTGGTATTTGTAGAGAAGCTCGAACTCTGATAATATCATCCACGGAAGCAGGACTATAGCATGTAAAGCTTGTGCTCCTCCTCATATCTTCATACCTGCCCCTGCGATTCAGCGAGTGCCCGTTTTGCACATGAGAGGCAATCCTGTGGTGCAGCATTGGCTTTGTAGGCCGCGGCGTTACACACACCTCAATCTCGGGCTCATCCACGCTCATTTCGACACACATGTCTTCATCATCAGTGGGCTTGGGGAACGCAGCAACCTCCGCTTTTGAAGAGCCTGGCACAGCACCGAGAGCCGAATTAGATCCTTCGGTGTATTTATTGCTATGGAAAGACAACGTTGAAAGGCTGCCATGACTAAGATTGTTCTGTCTCCGCGGCTCAGAGCATGAATCATTCGTTTGCATTTCTAAAACTGTGGATTGTGGTGAATTATCATAGCCCTCTGGTGCTGCCTCTACCCTTTCATGTCTCTGGTGCTTTGAGGAGAGACGTGGGAGAGTTAATCTTTCTTTGGAAACGCTGCCTGCCTCTTCGGATAGGAGGGGGGTCTGTTTGGTGAAGGGTAGAGTGGCAAGATGATGGTTGCCCGATACGTTGAGGCTGGTCCTGGGAGAAGGAGAGACAAGAGGACGACC
>JANJYP010022093.1:0-32886 GCA_024605115.1 Rastrelliger brachysoma | reverse complement strand
TACTGCAGTACTTTTACTGTAATACTGCATACTACATCACTGTAATATACATAAGCTAGTCACTATGGTTTTATTCTATCACCTTTTCCTCCAGTTAACTTGACTGAACACATGTGAGGTGCAGAGAAGCTTAAAAGTGACAAAAACAACTAATTTCTCCATCGGTACGACACAACTACTCTTTTCTCCCCATCTGGTTTTTAAATCTTATTTTTATTTTAAGTTCTGTTTTGTCATGACATGGCGCTGTGGGGTTAGACATTTGTGTCACAGACCTGCTAGCTTGAAAAGTAAATTCAAGCCTCTCACTTTAGAGTTCTTTTAGTGATGTTTCAAGCCCTGAAGAGAACAAGAATACTCAATATAAGATTTACTTGATCAAATTATTTTTTAGAAAAAAAATCCCCCCCCCCCACCTGCTGTCCTTCTCAGTCAGCTTGCACTCAGCCACTCTGGAGAGCACATATAGAAAGGCAGTCGTCTTTGTATCTCCTCTCTCACTTTGTTCAGCACCGTCTCCTCCATCCACACTCCTCCTGTTACATCAGCTTCCTCTTACATTTTTNTGACCCCCCCCCCCCCCCCCCACCCCCCACCCCCCACCCCTCTGCTCTGTTCTGCTCTGATGGCGCCCGTTCTTCAGCAGCACCTCTGCAGCAACGGCCTTGGAAAAAGTGTTTTGCTGTTACTGCCACATTTCAGCTTTAGGAAACCATATCACTCAAACAGGTTAACAAAAGTCTAGGAAGAGGCTCCTGTTGACTGTGTGTGTGTGTGTGTGTGTGCAAGGCTGCTACAATGAAAGCATTGGGCTTAGAAGAGGAGCAGAGTTGGATAGAAGCTCCTCACATATATCTTAAAGGTCATCTCTCCCACTTTGTTAGGTGCGATTTTTGTTTAAAAAAAAAAAAAAAACTGTGTCTGTCCTCCGGCGCGGATGTGTGGATGATTTTTTTTTTTGTTTTGTTTTTGATAATAGTGAGATAATGATAGGGGACTGTGTGGAGAAAATGACAGTGATGTAGGCGTATGTACTGTCTGCTTCTGCCGATACCACCATACCTCCATGCACTTTCATTACATTGCCGTCTCGTTTCTGAGTATAAACACTGCACTTCAGTCCAGTTCTGAGCGGCTTGTACTTTACTCGAGTGTATCTATTTTCTTCTACTTCACTTTTTATCGTAACATTTATTTCACAGCTATAATTATTAGGATTGCTGGATTTTCAGGTCTAATGCCACTAGTAATATTAGATATAGAAGTAATTCAGATATTTATATATACAGAATATTGCAGTGGTCCCTCAAATTTGGAACATTTTTTTTACAAAGATATGTAATGGAGGAATGATGTTTTCCAGTTTAAGAATAAATGTAATTCTTATAAAATGACATCAGTGCACTGAAATGGTAAACCTCACAATCACATATCATGATATTTTTGTCCCAATACCTCAATATAGATATGTTTACAATATTATAGAATGACTGTTGTTGCTTTCTCAGAATATTTACACAATTAGTTTTTTGATAACTAGTCGTTAGTAATGCGGATATAATGACTAAAGGGATAAAGGCTAATAATAGAACAGTGTTTTAAGTTGAGAAAATGGCATTTTTTACTGTAATGCAGCCTTTAAAAACAGGAAATGGCAACACTTATTCAGGGTGTCTGCAGGGTTTTTGAGTCTTAAAAAGTCTTTAATTACCTCAATTTCTGCATTTAAAAACTCCTAAATCAGTCCATATGTTGCATGTGTGGTGTGAAGGATTCATCTGGTGTTAAATTCAGTGTCCAGTCAATCTGAAGCTCAGTGCATTATCTATAAGAAGAAACTCAAATTAGGTGTGAAAGCTCTAATTCTGGGACTGAAACCTTACTATTTTGTACTTAATATAAATCTTAAGTTCAATTCTTAATGGCCTTAAAAAGTCTTAAATTTAACTCGTTCAAACCTGAGGAAACCCTGTGATTCTATACCATGATATAACGATATCTATAAAATATCACGATATTGATATAATATTGATTTATTGCCCAGGTATAATATATTAAACTTGACTTTAAAAACAGGTCAAATATACACATATGGTATAAAAGTGCCAATATATATTTATATTGATACTGACATATCTGTGACAGGCCAATATCAGCCAATAATATCAGCTGACTGATATATCGGTCAAGCTCTAATAATTACTATAGTCAGTTTTCGGATCTATAATGTATATGTATAATGCCCCAAATGTGTGTTTAATGTACGCTTAGGCAGGTTTTAGGTTTTAACATAGGCAACAAATGTCTATATTCTATCAATAAATGTATTTCTAGCTATCTCTGATTAAGCCACAGAGATAAACAGACTTTAATATGTAACATCAACTTTCATTTCCATCACGTGACTTGATTATTTTCTAGCTCCGGCTGTCCTCCAGTGGTGTCACCTCTCTTGTCTCGTGCCCTGCAGGACTAATATTACATTGCGCATCACATCTTCATATGTCAGCTTTAATCAGAGCCCTTCACACAGCGTTATGTAATGGAGACCTTTGTTTGAATGCCACCGCCATTACTTTTAACACGTACTGTGGATGAAGTTAACATTGTTGGAGGCAACACCAGCCAGCCTCCATCCATCATCCCTCCCCCCCTCCAATGTGTATTAAAATACAGAATAGGAACGCTGACACCAAAAATCAGATTATTCTTTATCGTAGCCCTTCCATGCTGCCATAGAAACGCTGACATCACCACATCTACCTTAGGACATATGGGCATGGGTTAAAGCTGTTGAGGTGAAGTCATTCTCCCTGCAGTGATTCAGGTGGCTCAACACTCACTATGATATTAATGCTTTTTTTTTTTTGGAAAGTCAAGGTTAGGCAGTGCCTGTTTGGAATGTGCCAACGACTTATTTTATCTCAAGTACCACTTTTATGTGTATTAACTTAAAAACGTATCAATTAAACCGATAAGGAATTGGTTAATTATCCTTTACATACTGAGTTGACGCATGTTTTTGTTGACGAAAAAAAAAGTCAACAGTAAAATCAAATACTTTGGGTTTTCTTTTGACTGAAATCAGACTACAATGTTAAGACTCTTCATCTACCTCACCCATTCCAACTTGAACATCACAGCACAATCGTGGCACTTACTTAACATCCGCTGCAGTTGGCTCGTCTATACAGTGAGATTGCAATATGGCGGTCACCGTGCAGGCTTCAGGCGGGACATCACACACACACATACACACACACTCGTACACACAAGGACAGCTGTGGCGGTAGGTGGGACATGTTTTTTTTTTTTTTTTTCCCCAGCTGTCTTTTATCGACTTTCACTTTCGCTACATGAATAAAGACATTGTAGTTGCCTGTATTTTGGCCAAGTAGTACTTTGTGTGTGTGTGTGTGTGTGTGTGTGTGTGTGTGTGTGTGTGTGCGCGTGCGTGTGTTTATGTGAGTGTGTGTGTCTGTTGGGTGTGTTAGCTACAGGCCAAATCTCCCATCAGGCTGGCAGATGGAACATGCCCCCGCATCACTTGGCCTGTTAGCTTCCCGGGTTGCGGCTAGCACTTAAATCCCGTCACTTGCCAGCCCGTCAATGTGCTCCAAGTCAAACCTTTCCAGCAGTTCAACAGCCTCACTTGATCTTTCACATGTTAATAACTTAGAAGTTGTTTACTTTTCAATTTTCTTTTTTTTCCTTCTTTTTTAATACTACATACACATTTCATGTATTTTCTGGTTGTATTCTAATGAAGAGACTGATAGATAATTATATATGTTCATTGTAGCATTGATAAAAAACACATCTAATGGCATAAGATGTTTGCACAGTACTGTAGGGCTTAAATTTAATTAAAAAAGGTTTTAAAAAGTCATAAATTTAACTTGCCCTGCAGAAAACACATCTCACATTTTAACCTTTATCGTGTGTGTGTGTTTGCTTTCTTCCTGTCCAGCAGTCTCTACAGTCCAGCCCCCTCCTCTGGGCCCCGTGGCCCTAGCAGCGGTGATTGCTGGCCCCGTGTGCGTGCTCTGCCTGCTGTTGGTGCTGGCGTTCTATGTCTGTCACAGCCAGAGGGGGCTAGGAGCCGGAGGAGCAGGGGCCCACCATCACCATCACCACCGGGTGCCCAACGAAGAAGACCCATCCATGGACCACCCCTTCATCACTGTAGGAACAACGCTGAAAGACCTCATCTACGACATGACCACCTCCGGTTCTGGTTCAGGTATGACGCCGCACCTCACACCTAGTGGCTGTAAGAGAAGGTGCAGCTCACACCAGCAAGTCTCCAATAATGGCGCTTTCCCACTACACACTCCAGCCCTAATCTACTCGGCTCTACTCGACTCGACTCTACACGGTTTGTGTTGTGTTTCCACTGGCCCTGGTACCTACTCACAGTGGGCGGGGTTATAACCCAGCGGTGCTTCCTCGTTACTCCGTTCAACTTTCGCTGGATCGTCTCGTCAGCCTCAAGAAACAAAGGTCTGGACCTCGTCCATAGACCACGGTGAAAATTTATGTGCCGGTAGCAGACATATTCCTCCTTACAGTTTTTGTTTTTTTAAAAATGTCGCGGTATCTCGCTCACTCCCCAGTGACAACGGCTCTAACCAATCAGTGATCGGCAAATCACCGTAGTCCCTGTTCAGCTCACTTGGAACCAGAGCTGAGCAGGTACTAAAAATAGTACCTGGTACTAGGAACCGTGCCGGTGGAAACGCTCCACAAACCGGGTAGAGTCGAGCCGAGTCGAGTCGAGTAGGGCCAAGGCGAGCCGGTGGAAAAGCGCCATAATAGGGTGAAGGTTACAGTGGCAGGAGAAGAAATGACGGAACATATTTACAAGATATACTGTAAATCTTCATTACATATCTTTGTCACAAGCAATAACCATATTTGATGGATCATTGCAGAAAATGTGCATTCTTGTATATTCTATCGTCATCAGCCTCGTCATCAATCTTATAATCAGCTAGGCCCTAATAGGAAATCCAACTTACTCTGGGCCCTCACCTCATACAGCACATGTTCTGCTGGTAATTAAAGCAGTCTATTTCAACTGTGGCATCAAACACATTAAATGTTTCCATCATGAATCAGGATTCTATTTTAAACACACCTTACCGCAGTTCGTTCAGGAGTTGTCCTGTTCTCCTGCATTTGTTTAAAGGTCAGACTATAACCATACCGCTCAGTGCAGCAGCAAGCAGCATCATATGACTGTGGTAATGCAGTTTTGGGCACAACACAGAGTGTGAAGTGTGAAGCTTAGCATCAATTTAACAATCATTGTATTAATGTGCTTTTCGACCACAGGTGCAAATTGCCAGTCAGTCATGTCGCTGATGGTGTTGATGGCTTTTTTTTGGTTTGTTTTAATCTATTTATGTTTCATTTAGTTTAAAAAGTTTGACCCACACAGCTTCTACATGCTCTACACAGCAATATTAGTTTAGTGTATTTAAATATACACGAAGATTTGTATGTAGTTGTTTGTGTGGAGACAACAGCAGTGAGATCTGGCAGGTCCTTGTTAGGTCATCACATTGACTTCCATTCATTGTGGACAGCCTATTACAGGGATGTCCAAACTGTTCCATAAAGGACCACGCTGCTGCAAGTTTTCATTCTAGCCAAGCAGAAACACACCGGGCTGGACTCATTTAATCAGTTCATCTCAATCTCCAGACAGGTGATTAATCGACTCAAGTGTTCTCTTTGGGTGGAACAAAAACCCTGCAGACACACGACCCTTTATAGAACAGTTCGGACATAGCTGAACTAACCATGTCCTTAACCCTAACCTTAACCAGGGCCACAGCAATGACAGCCTGCCTCATAAAAGCTGGGCTTTGCTCCCGACAATTTCAGTGTTTATACCAGAAAAGGTCCAAATGAGGTAACAGAAACTTGTGCATTCACACACTCACATATACACACACACACACACACACACACACACACCCACACAGAGAAAGAGAGAGAAAAACTGTGCTCTGGCAGAAGCTGTTCTTTATGCTAGCCGTAAATTAGCACCTCACTGTGTAGACTGACACCTCCAGCACACTGCCAAGGAAGCACTTGGAATCCGTCTTCTAAGCTATTTACAACATATTGCACAATATTCAATTGTGTGTGTGTATATATACTGTATATGTGTGTGCGTGTGTTTGTGTGTGCGGCAGATATAATGCATCAGTATGTTTTTATATGTGCTGGTATAACTGTGTGGGCTGGTTTTAATTCTCTGAACCTCTCTCTCTCAGTGTGTGTGTGTGTAAGTAAGGTGCCTATTGAAATGGGAGGAGGATTTTTCATTCCACTTCCATTTTCTGTTTCCACATCAGCAGTTTACCAAACAGAGGAGCCAAGGAAAAAAGCAGCTTTTGAACATACACTGAAACTTTCCTACTGGTGTTACTACATTTCAAGTCATTGGCTTATTTGAAATTTTTCTGGCCAGATGCTTTTGGATGAGAAGCAAACTCAATTTAATTAAATCCATTTCAAATCAACTAGTAAAAAAAAGCAGACTTGACTCTAAATATTGGCAGTGCTTGTGTACTAAGAGAGTTGTAGCACAATATCCTTGCACTGCAGTTCTCGAGTAGAACTTAACTGTTAAATATCAGCTGTTCACTGGTGGTTCCCCTAGAAACAGACATACAGATACACCCTATTACTTAAAACCAAAAACTAGTTTTCTGGCTTCTAAACTGGAATAACACAACTGTGGTGTGACATCATTCCCAGCTCCGACTTGCAGCTTCTGATGGAAATGAAACACAGCATCAAGTTTGAAGTGACTGAACATGTTCCTCACCTTACTGCTCAATCTGTGCACAAACTGATGAGTCAGTTAGGTAGCTGTCTTCTAGTTGAAGCATTTTGCATTGACCATCAACTGTAAAATAATGTTTAATTCTGCCTTTGTAGTTACAAAATCAACTGAAATTGTTACTTGATGCTTGACGGAAAATCTTATCCTTTTCTTCATGAGTCTAGGTCTAATGACGAGTACAGCTTGACGCCAGAAAAGCTTCAGATTCAGCAAAAGCAATATGAAGCTTCATCGGGCAGATAAGTTAGAGCAGTTAGATAAATCGAGTGGGGGATCTTCCAAAGTGTCTTTTTAATATTTAACTCCTGTTTTGTGCTTCCACACACAAAGTGGAGATGTGTGTGTCTTGTAATTGTCACTTTAGAGCTGTCTAATATTTGCTTCAGCTGACCTTTTAGAAAGTGTTTCTGTTCAGAGTGAGGACAATGGATTTTTGTTATCTCTTCCATTGAAATTGCTTTTAGAATGAATATTTTTCATATTTAGTATGAACAAGAGGAACAGTCACAGCAACCAGTAACCTTTTCATTCTACATGAAGACACGTGAAAGTTATAGAAGATAGACTTGAGCTATAAAAATGTGAGCCTATCCTTACAGGTGGTACATTCAGTGATAATACTTTCCACCTTCCTCCTTATCAAATAATAAGTTCTTCATCATGGGCACAGCTGTTACCAATTCGATTCTCTAAACACTCCTCTGCTGGTTCTTCCACCAGGTCTGCCCCTGCTGGTCCAGAGGACCATCGCGAGGACCATCATCCTCCAGGAGAGTATCGGCAAGGGGCGTTTTGGAGAGGTGTGGCGGGGTAAATGGCGCGGCGAGGAGGTCGCCGTGAAGATCTTCTCCTCCCGTGAGGAACGCTCCTGGTTCCGGGAGGCCGAAATCTACCAGACGGTGATGTTGAGACACGAGAACATTCTGGGCTTCATCGCTGCTGACAACAAAGGTGAGTTATTTACAGAAACGAATTGAGATAATAATGGAAGTTGTATCTGTATAACTTCACATAAGAAATGAATGAAATTATTATGAACAACTGGAGTAACACAATTGCCAGGCTAATTAGAATGCCATCAAACAATATAGTTTGATTAAAGCTCATCAGTTTCATACACTGTAATTTAGATTGTAATCCTCCACAAATGACAACTAATTACAAGTGAAACTTGAACTGTCAGAGAAAGAGAGCAGCTGGTTACCAGGGTAACGCCGATGCTTTGAAAACCGTGGATGGGATCACACTATGGGAAGCGCATTCTGAAGTTCCAACACCACCACCACCAAGTCTGTCAGAAAGCCAATCATCATGAGTTGAGTTCCTCCTTTATTAAGGTTTAAGGCGCCCCACATGACATTCCCAAGCATATTTCTTCCAAATGCAAGCAGGGGCAATGTTGTCAGATACTTCCCTTGGTTTTCAGAGCACTAGGGTTACCTTGGTAACCAAGAAAAACCTTGCTTGGTTTACTCTTTATCAGAGACATTTCCCACTCCTAAATTGCATTCTCCGAAGCCTGTAACACCCCAGCTCACTGTCCAGCATGAATACATGTTTGTGAGGATGCCCAACTAGCAGCAGCACGGAAATTCCAGGGACATGTGGTGGTCATACCCCAGATGGAATAAGCTCATAGGTTCTTAAGGGGTTCTACTGTCCATGACTCTCATAATCCAGAATTATAGCCTCCACCACCCAGTGTGACAGGCAGTGGTTAGGGTTAGTCAGAGTCAGCCAGTTAGAGCTTTCCCTCTGTGAGAAAGGGTCCCAAAGTACAAAAAGCTGGTTAGTCTTCTTAAACCTCTTACTCCTGTCCAAATAGACGCTTAAGGCTCTTACAGGGGCCGTGTGAATTTAAGCTCCCTCTCACTCTCAGCAAGAAGGCAGAAGGTGAAAGTTAGGTGGCTCCGGTGTGGGGCGGTTATAAGAGCAGGCACAAAAGCAGGATTAGGACACAATATCATATTCAAGCAGGATGCGTGCACAGACACTGCTTGTAATGCACTTGTCCACTCGGCTGATGTCAGTGCAAGAAAAAGAACAGTTTTTAGAGAGCGTAACTCTAAGTCTGCTGTAGTATACTGTAGAATACTGAAGGATACTGTGGATACCTGTAGAATACTATAGAGACTGTTGGATACTGCAGATACTATATAATACAATTGTCCAGTATATTGTGCTATTTTAAACAAAATCATGGCTCTAGTCACATACCACCACTCAGCTGTGTGTCACTTACCGTCACACAAGGAACTTGAGTCCAGAAGTAGACATACGGAACTTCTCTTTTTTTTTTTTTCAAAATGAGGAAATACTGTGTAGTAGAAGCCCACTTTCATTTCCTCCTCCATCACAATTCAAATTACATTTCAACATAAGGGAAAAGTTGTTTCACCAAAGTTGCAAAAGCCTGGGCGTTAACTCGATATCCTTAACACTGTTACCACCAGCATTCCCCTTAAACCAGTAGTCTCCAACCCTGTTCCTGTAGAACTACTGCCCTCCATTGGTTTAGATTCCTCCTCACTCTAAAACACCTGATCCTAATTATTAACTTGTCATCAAGCAGCTGAAGCATTTCAACAGGCTTGATAACGAGTTTATTATTAGAATCAGGTGTGTGGAGCAGAGTTGGGTACCACTGTGGCCCTTGCTGGCTAGAAGCAGTAATAGATGCAATAAAGCATTTTTTTTAGTCCGCCACTACTCGACAACCTTCAACTGAAACAAAAAAAAAAATCAACATCTCGTTCTTGATGGAAAGAAACCCTGAAAGCAGACGTCCACACTCAGTCATTACATTGACGTCCGCATTGGCAAACAGTTAAACCAAAATCTATACATCAGAACAGCCGAGGAACCGAGAAGAGTTCCACAGGGAAACTATGAGTGTTTTTAAAGAGGGAATGAGATGGCCTGACCCATTCAACTCAAAAGTACGGTGGCGCTTTTTATAACGGATCACACCAGAAGACACTTGTCATAGTGGGATATAGAACGAGGTTTGACAGAGGTGACATTAGTGCAGGCGAGTGTCGAGTGTGAATAGTTCAGGTTGCTAGACTGTGTGGAAGAGTAGCACTTCACACACTGTTTAAGAAAAAAAGCTCCAGCAACACACACACAAACACACACGCACAGAATAGGTGTGTGTATAATAGAGACAGAGCACGTAATGAATTATGTGTCTCTGTTACAGTTTGACTGATCTGAGGTTGTAAAGGTCTCCACTAATACCGATGCAGTACATTCCAGTTTCTGCATTTCATGCATAATAGATTGAGATTTTCACAGTTCGATTTTTTTTTTTTTTTAAAGCAAGTTACAAATGCATCTTCTATTCTATCAGAGATGAAAATAGCAGGTGGAATTGAAATGCACAGAAAAAAACACCTATTGTGTGCGTATGTATTACAGTATACTGGTGGAGACTTGAGCCAGACTGTTATTAACTCATTCACTTTATCAGATGTCAGCACACACACAGTAACTTATTAATATCATCCAGTACAGGAAGAGGTTGAGGTGGTTTTAGGTGACGTAGGAGATAAAGCAAAACAGATACATACATGCCGGTAATTAGTTAAATAGTTTATTTGCAGATTTGTAAAAATAAAAGTTGGAGAAAAGTAGAAAAAATTGAAAATAAAACATATGTGGGTGACGAAGAAACTACTCTTAAAACCTCATCTATAAACAATGCAAAGTAGAATATCAAAAATATAGAAATAAAAAGTTTCACAGACAGAGAATCAGTAAGTGCAAAATTCTATTCCGTAATTATCATTTTTCAAAGAAGGAAAGAGATGAACATAAATCCGCCGCCAGATCAATAGTAGTATCCGTGGCAACAGCTTTAACAGGTAAACTAAAGCTGTGTTGAATGTGCAAGTAATCTCCAATGACAAGGCGAATGTAACTGTGCATCACACTTACAGTCGCTGATTTTCTATGCAAGCTCTTTGTGACACAGGCGGAGACGCATAAAAGGATCGCATCAGGTTGAGTAAATTGCTCAAGGTGCCTCACTGCAGGATGACACCACCAGTTGCTGTTATATGATATCATACAGTGTCCTGAGCTCCTGGTTTCATGATTAAGAAAGAAATGAGAGCTAAAAGGTGACAGGTGTTTTTTTTTGTTTTTTTTTGGCTACAGTGCAAAGCCAGTGTAAACACAGTGTGTAAATGACTCACTGAGATTAGAGGTTCTGACCTAGTTTCTCAATGGGTTGGAACAACTATACCAAAATCCTTTCCTATAATTCTATAATGTTTTTTTGTTGAAAAATCAGCTGACTGTACTCCCACTAATAAGACTGAGGCTGTCCTTATTATTTAATAGGAGGAACATTGCACACTATTTTAGAGATTATTTATTATATATAGTATTTTATTTTAATGTATTTTTATCACCTATTACAAGAATGCTGTTGTGTCACTTTTGAATTTCTCCCTAGGGGGATTCATTAAAATGTACCCTTACCATAACTTTCACATTTCCATATTGTTATCAGCTTCAGGACTCCAGTGTCACTCTGATGTCTGGAAAAGAAGGATATAGACATAACAGCCTCCGTATCTCTCTCCTCCTCCTCCTCCTCCTCTTCGTGTGTCTGTGTGTGTTTAGATAACGGGACATGGACTCAGCTGTGGCTGGTGTCCGACTACCACGAACACGGCTCCCTGTTTGATTACCTGAACCGCTACACCGTCACCGTGGAAGGCATGATCAAGCTGTCTCTGTCCACAGCCAGCGGTCTCGCCCACCTCCACATGGAGATAGTGGGAACGCAAGGTGAGACATACACACTCAGACACACATTTTTTTTTTTTTTTAGATTTAGTTTTAAAAATCCAAATATAAAACCTCCCCAAAAAATAAAAGTATAAAAAAATGTCCAGATGTGAACTTCCTTAAAAAAAAGATTCCAGACTTTGTTGGACCAACACACATCTTAGTTTTTGAAGCACGTTGAATGCTGCTGTTCACTCCATGTCACAACAGCTATTGTTCACAGCATGAAACTACAAAGGCAACGCAAAGACACAGATAGAGGTGGACAGATTCACTCTCTGCACCACAAATGGAACTAAAGAACAAGTTGAAAACCTGTCATCTCGAGTCAAATTTAGCTCTGTCTTGATCTTATGCGCACAGAAAAGAGTGTCGGAATAAAATCAAGAGAAACCGCAGTGTCTGTGAGAGCGGAATCGGTCCAAGTTTTCTAAGTGAAACCTTCAGAGGAAAAATGAAGAGGAACTACATAACGAACACACATCATCTGGGAACTATAGCAATGCATCAGGATCTGTCTGAGCTGTTATTGATAGATAAGTAGAATAGATCAAAGAGTTTATTGTCACTGTACAGATTTACAAAGAGATTTCTGCTGCACTGCCTGAATGGAGCTCACATAGAGCCAGACTTAAAAAAAAAAAATCAATTCATGTGAAAAATCTCATACGCACACATACAAGTCAAACATATACAGTACTTAAACCTATGTATACAGCCAGATGCTGCTAGTATTGCACTTAAAGTTTAAAGGTAAGTGTATTACACATAGTATTAAGTATATTGCACATAATAGTGCAGTCCAACAGCAGTCTGTTCTACATGATAAAATCCATTTAAAGTTAGATTTTAATCAGCAGGACTCATGTCAGTACATCAGATAGTTTGCCAAGTGCTAAGTTTAAATTCAATTATATTAAATCTATATTTTAAATGGGGTCAAAGCAAGCTATGTAACCTTCATTTAACATAATGCATCTCAGTACTCCCCTTCAACTTCAACTCCCACTCCCGACCTCACTGACACGCATTATGAATATATATCTTTTCTTTTTTATTTCAACAAGTAAGCAGTATCTTTTTCTGTTATCAGTATTTTCATATTTTATTTTATTTAGTTTATTAGAGACACAGCAAATGTACTGATGTTGAGCATAAAGAGATTAGTTATTGCTAGTTCCTATCTCTTGCCTCTAGTTTAAAAAGATA
Organism: Rastrelliger brachysoma; assembly: GCA_024605115.1. NCBI lineage: Eukaryota > Metazoa > Chordata > Actinopteri > Scombriformes > Scombridae > Rastrelliger > Rastrelliger brachysoma. Next base: position 20,015 of record JANJYP010022093.1, on the reverse strand, counting down.
CAATGTTACATTTAAAACCAAAATGATAAAATGATTTAAACCATCTTTCATATGATTACAGCATATAGTCTTAGTGCATGATAAAATAAAAAATAAAAAATGCTGCTTGCTTCAGCCAAACATTCATATTTTTGTTAACTATCTCGATATTTCTTGTTGCATATTTATTTATTTTATTGAACCCTGTTTTAAGCAGGACGTTGCATTGAGATTAGAACCCCTTTTGCAAGCGAGACCTATCCTTTTTATGGATACACACATAACTCATACACATACACCCTAGTTATTGTTATTAAGGTTCAGTGAGTGTGTGTGTATGACGCTCTTTGTTGTTTTCCAGGTAAGCCAGCCATCGCCCACAGAGACCTGAAGTCAAAGAACATCCTGGTGAAGAAAAACGGAACGTGCTGTATCGCAGACCTGGGGCTCGCCGTGCGCCACGACTCAGCCACTGACACCATCGACATCGCCCCCAACCACAGAGTGGGAACCAAAAGGTGAGAGCGCACTTGAACAGAAAGCACACAGCACCAGGCCTCCTCTGGGGTTCTATCAGGAGGCTCTGTGGGCTATCTGTCACTCTGACACAAGTGTCCTTTTTGGGATAAACCACCTCCCGCTCTGCAGTGTAGACAGCCGCGATGTTGTCACTGTGAGCAAATAGAGCCATGTTTCACAGCACGGCTTGCTGAATTGAGGATGTAAATAAAGGGATACCGGAGCATTTGAGTGTCAGCCATCGCCACCGCAGTCATTAAAAGTGCGGTGACTCGGAAGAAGCTCCTCTCGTTCCAAACTCCCAGCTCCATCAGGAATTCATCTGTCAAATCAATCACTGTGTCACTTTTTTTTTTTTTTTTTTTTTTTTTTTTTTAGCTGAACCGGCTAAACAGAATCAGCCGGTGCTCCAACGTCACAGACCTCAGGGCATCATGAACCTTGAAATGAATCTTCTGCCTCGACTTCAGCTTTCAATTTACTTTCTCTAAAATAAGCTCGCCAAACGTTTCCTTCAGGGCAGCCACAGCGTAGCCTAAAGTCGTTACTTCCTCCTCCTCGTGTAACATGAGCACGTATTTGGAGGGAGAAAGAAGTGGAAAGCAAACAGGGTCTTATAGGAAACTTGAGATGTGATGTGTGACTAGATAAGGGACGTGCTTTTATATTGGTTTTATCACAGGCTGCAACTAAAAAAAGATGACATAGAATAATAAACAATAGACTACAACAAGTTATAAACCCACCCACACAGGTGCTGTGCATTGAACTAAAATACTCTAGACAATAAACAATCTCTAAACACTGCATATAATAAACAATGCCTAAATGCTATATCCCTTTATCAACACTGCACGTTTTGTAATAGAGGCAAAAAAAAAACACTGGACTTCACAGCTGCTGAGTCACAGAAAGCTGTCAAACACTTCCGCTCTCTCTCTTTTTTTTTCTCCTCGTTACAGGTGGCCTCTCACTTTCTCCTAGCGCGTCTCAGTCTCGTTTCCGTAAGGCCTCTAAACTGAAACCGGCCTATTTCCTTTTTCTCGTCCACGTCTCTTTCTCTCCCCGCCTTGTTGTGCAGTGGCCTGATATGCTGCGGGCATATCAGAGTGCCATTTAAATGATTCAGCGAGCTCTGGGTCAGCGGAGACGTACAAGCTCCAGTCTTGGCTCAAGTCCACATTACATATTGATGGATCAGATCCCCACACACTTCCACCCAAAGTCCAACCTCAAAGTTAGACTCTTGTGTGAAAGGAAAATCAGATGGACCACTGAAATGTATCCACCAAACCCTGCGTCTGTGTCTTATTTTAGTATCCATGGTAACACTTATGGAGGATGAAACATGTATAGGAACATTTATTCAAGTAGAAAAGCCACAGGTTCAGATCCAGGGAAACAGTTTATCTCAAGATGCTTCACTTTTCTTTAAAAGCATCACACACTCAAGATTCTGTATTCAACTAGACGAGGAGGACCACTCTTTCATTCAAGAGACACACACAGTCATATCTGATCTCATGTAGGTCAGAGCAGGAAATTGATAGATGGAAGGAAGCTAGAAAGACAGGGAGGAAGGAAGGAATAATGGAAGGAAAAGAAGACGGGAAGGAAAGAAGGAAGCAAAAAAATATGCACAGAAGGGAGGGAGGGAAGGAAGGAAAACAGGAAGAATACTGTATATGGCAGGAAAGGAGGAAGGAAGGACATAACCACGGAAGGGAGGCAGGACAGAATAAAGAAAGGGGGAAAGAAGGAAACAAGGAAGGATGGATGGAAAGAAAGAGGGAGGAAAAAGGGTGGAGGATAGAAGAAAAAAAGAAAGAAAAGAAGAATTAATGTAAGGAAGGAAGATAAAGAAGACAAGAAAGAACACTTCTGGCCCACTGGCCGCACATTTGACACCTCTACTAGATGATGCTGAGGCCCTGCTTTAATTCAACACAGTGTTCATCTAAAGTTACTTTAAGAAGTGCAGTGTGTGTGTGTGTGTGTGTGTTTGCTTTAATGCAGCTTAAGATTAAGGACATTTTAGATTCAATTAAGTCCCTCCCTTGTGTTAGGCACATAATCACTAAATGTTATCATTAAATTATTAGCAGTAGAACATAATTACACTATCTGTAGTTTCCATCACTAGTATTGATGATGCTCCTTTTGTTTCTATCTCAGCTTTTTCCTCTTTCATTTCTCAGAAGCTGCAGCAGTTTGCAAAGCCCAGATGACGGCTTCATTATTTATAGAGTTCAATTAGGACATGCTCCAGACTTGCGTGATTGTACTGTTGAATGTGTCATTACAGATCATCAGCTCTATGTGTGGGTTGGGTGTGTGTGCAGGTGTTGTGATGTTTTGTGGTCATGTAGCAGCACCGTGTTGTTATTTTCACATAATGTAATCAGGACAGCCTCGGTGGATCACAGTGTGTGTGTTTGGGTTGTGTTAATCACTGGTGTGGCACTTTATAAATTGGAGGCTTTAGATTCATCAGGCACATTTAATAAAGGGATTATATTAACTGAATGGAAGGAAAGGTGTGTTCACTCTGGTAAGGCAGCAGAATGCTAAAAATGAATTGCTATTTTATAAATTGGTAAATAGCATTATATTTGTCATTAATGTTAGTTAGTTGATCTGCTACTTGATCAATCAATATGTTTTGAAAACAGAAAAATCAGTTGTACACATTTTAGAGGCAGGAATCATCTGAATTGTGGCATTTTTGCTTGAAAAATTATTAATACTGGTAATGAAATTTAAAAAATAAAATAAATTATCAAAATTAATATTATTCTAACCTGGTTAACTATCTGCTCTCACATTGTTTCACATTATGATGAGCGTCTGGGGACCATCGCATAGACAATGTTTGCATCATGGTGGGCAGGATATTTTCAATTTTGACCAATCACCATTGCTTGGCCATTACGTATGTCATGCACCCTGACTCACTTCCTGGTATATAACTCCGATCAAACGCAACCATAACTCCAAAATGGAAATATCAAGTAACAAGCATTGTCGATTTTGTGGCTTAAATCTTCGCATCGGAGGGACTATAATGCACTCAAAGTTCATATTTGACAGCAGGCCTCAATCTAAGGGAGACAACGTACACAACCAGCTGACTAACGTCACCGCATTCAGCCCCCCCTCTGTTCTCTGATTGGCCATCCAGATCTTTGGCTTGAGAAAACCTAACTGCATTGAGAGTTCCCTGACTGTGTGTAGTGGCTGAATGTAATTAAGCGACTGGTTGACAAAATCAAGAATTCACTAGTCGAGTTCCTACCGCAGAAAATAATAATCCTTTTAATAAAATGACTTGATTTGCACTTTGTAATTTGTATCAACGTTGTTATATATGACTTATATAATTCTATGTTTTTATATACAAGAGAGAAAATATGTGAGTTTTTGGCAGGGAGATATCTGTGTATGAAATAAGTGTATGAATAAAAAACATTGTTAAAAAAAATACATGTAGTATAGCCACCTTTTCACCAAAATAAAATCCACAATCTTTCTCACAAAAATAACATTTGAAAAGAGCATAAAACATGCAAACTTAAAACCACAAAGGCAATAAATATAGAGTCAATGATGTAGAAGCAAGGAAAGCAATAACAGACCAACAGTCCTAACATTAAAAGGAGCTGCGATGGAGTTTTCATGGCTATGATCTCAGCAATGTGGTTGCTGTCAAATATATTTTTAAAAAGATGACAAATAGATAATCAGATAGGTGACATTCCAGCTACAGAATTATTTTTCTTTGATGTTAGCAAGCCAAAAAAAAAAACCCGAAAAACAAATCAGTCATGTAACCTTTACGTTCCTTCATCAGACTGCTGCTGCTATCACTGTGTGATTTTCACTGTGTGCATGATGGCTGCTGATATGACAAGAAGAAAGTCAAATCATGTTTGTGTTTTTCGGTTTAGATATCGCATTTTTAACACCATGTGTCACTTCATCGAAAGCAGGAAAGCAGGTATAGGGTCAAACATTTCTCACATGGTTCTACAACCTCACAGAGAGACACAGGGATTATATTTTGGATATTTAGAGAAGTTACTGAATATAGTATATGACTGTATAGATCAGGCCTGTCAAACTGGTTTTAGTTGAAAGGTCACATACAGCTCAGTTTGATCTCAAGTGAACCTAACCAGTAAAAGCATTGCATAACAACCAGTACTAGATATTAGAACATTAACCTATCTACTTAAGAAGAATAACAATAATTTGAGTGCTTCAGTATATGAATGTTTTAAATAATATATATAATTAACTAATAATATATGTAAAATTGGAATAACCTTTCTTCAATTTTTACATTTCATAACTTTATCCAGTGGGCGAGATAGTACCACTTGGTGGCCAGTTTTGGTCCACGAGCTATACATTTGATCCATGTATGGATTTGTGAAGTTGAGGTTGGCATAAATTTGATCTGATGTAAAATAACATTCTTTTCTTTTCTGTGTTTTTCCCTCTTCTTTTTCATATTTTTTGTTGTATTGTATTTTTGTATAATACTGCATAAATAACCCTAATAAACTACAGTTAAACATTAAAACACTTGTACACTAACATGTTAGTTTACTTGTCATTTTAAAGCCAGGAGAAGCTCAGTATTCATGCATGAGCAGCAGAAATGTGACACAACATGCTCATCTGTGTACTTTCAACATCAATCTGCCACCATAGAGGAAAAAAACCCCTGACTTCATTTAACACTCTGATTATCTCTGTGCTCAGGTATATGGCTCCAGAGGTGCTGGACGACTCCATAAACATGAAACACTTCGAGTCTTTCAAGCGAGCCGACATCTACGCCATGGGGCTGGTCTTCTGGGAGATAGCCAGCCGCTGCTCTATGGGAGGTGAGCATCAAACACAGGGTGCTAAATCAGAGGGCGAATGAAAAGGAGGGAGGCCGACAGATTAATAGAAGCGGTGATGGATGAATGAAGCAGAAGTTAATTATAGGACTGTTGATGCAGAGGGAGGAAGCATGATCACACACATAAACACACACGCCCTGATACATGTAGCGCACAAACATCTCAATGTTAACAAAGGCCGTATTTTTGCGACAGGTATCCACGAGGACTACCAGCTGCCCTACTACGACCTGGTGCAGTCAGATCCATCAGTAGAGGAAATGAGGAAGGTGGTGTGTGAGCAGAAGCTTCGACCCAACATTCCAAACCGCTGGCAGAGCTGTGAGGTAGGACAACTGACACCACCTGTCACTATAACATGCTAGATGTTTGCTTTCACTATTATAACCATAACTGAATCAGAGATGAGTGGTTATAGCTGTAAAAAAGATACAAATGTTATGCTCTTAACAACTTTGTGCTTTAGTAATGTAAATACAGGTTGTATAGGTATGAATGAAAAAGATCACACCCACACAGCTCTTAAATATTCTACACAATCCATCAAAAAATGTCCATATTTCAGCTCTGAAATGAAGAAAGCAGAAGTAATTATTTAAGTTCTGCTTGTTCATTACTTTTACTATACTATACACTATATTGTACCACCACACTAAATAATTAAAGTAAATGTTGCCAAAGGAAGCATACATAAGGTGAAAAGTAGTGGTCCGAGCAGTGAACCTTGTGGAACTCCACGTCTAACTTTAGTGTGCATGGAGGATTCATTGTAAAACATGTAAGCTACTAACTGAAATCAGACTGATAAATGGGACTCAGTGTTCCCGCTTTGGTGCAGGGTGAGATGCTTTGCTGAACGTTTTAGAGTGTACAGACATGTTTAGCTCAATATGAAACTGTGACAGCACAAATTAGACTATGGTGGGCCACAACATTCTATATAATTAATGGGAATTAGTTCTTTTGGTAGTACTATAATTACCATATATCAGTGTCTTTATTAGCTTTATTAACAACCACAAAATACAGGAAATATCAATGCAGTATTAAAAAACAGACACAAAAGACAGCTTCTATTTAGTATTTAGTGTGACTCCAGCCCCCCTGCAACCCTCAGGAGCTTGTTATGTATAACACCAACTTTCAAACACATTCTATTCAAAGTGGCAAAGATGACAGAATTTAACAGATGTTAAATCATTATTTTGCATCTCAAAGGGAAATCGGCTTCAGTCTACTTCAGTACACACTCCCCCAAAAGACTTCAACATGTGTTTAGTGGCAGGGAGCTAAATACTGACTTTTGCCTTTAGAAGTCATTTTATTGTATTTTTTTTTTTTACTTAGTGTACATATTTCCTGTATTTGTTGTTTGTATCTGTATAAAGAGATGGAAAAATAAATATACATAAAACAAAAACTAGTGGTGACCCAAGACCCAAGTGCTGTATATGCACACTCCATCTGGTCTACAATGAACTCTACTAGTTTACTGTAGACCTGCGGTATCAGTTAAGTGTTAAGTACATGAGTGAAAGCGATACGAAATTACTAAGTTGTTGGCTAAGTTGTTTCCCTAAAGTGAAAGTAAACCCACTCTGGTTTTTTTTAATAAAACCGAAAGACTCATATTCCCATCATTCATTTCAAATTCAAATGTAGACATGTTGTTTAAGTGTCCAGTGTTCTGTCTCCTTCAAACATTTTTATCCAGCAGTACGTCTGAACCTCACAGGCCCCACAGTCTTACTCAATAACACCATGCAGTCATATGATACACACACACGGGCACACACTCATTCCCACACTCCCCAGAGAGGAAGCAACCACTCAGCTTGTGGGATGAGAGTGTGTGTGTGTGTGTGTGTGTGTGTGTGTGTGTGTGTGTGTGTGTGTGTGTGTGTGTGTGTGTGTATGTGTGTGTGTGTGTGTGTGTGTGTGTTGTAACAACAAGTGGTCTCAGGTTTCAGTTTCAGCCATCTCACACACACATACGGATTGTCACTTGCCCACACAGCTTGTGTTTTTGTTGTGTTTAGGTGTTTTTCTGTGTTAGAATTCAGTTTGAGTTGATTAGAGTAAGTTTATTTTGGTGTGTGTAGGCAGGAGACGTGAAGTATTTGTGTGTCTGCAGATCTCTTATTTATTTTTTGTGTGAAAATGTCAACCCCTTGAAGTCATTATACTGTTTTTTTTGCCAGCATAGCAGTAATTGCACAATGTGTCTGCATTCCATTAGTGCTGTGTATAAACCATTTTTTGTAGGAGTTAAAGCTCACACAAGCATAAACAAGAGACACACAGCAAATGGCTGGAAACTCCATCCTTGCCAGTGAAGATGAGATATGTCATCCATCACTGCCGATCAACACAAGTTGAAAAAAATGATAGTTACATATACTGGTAATCCAGCAGAATACATAAAGTAAAGCTCTGCTGGTCTCCTCATCATTTGTGAGATCCTGCTTTAAATGCAGATACAATGATGAGAACAACACACACACTCAAGCCTGCAGCAAGTGTTTGATTAATACAGTAAATGTTGGTTGCAGAATGAGTCACTTCTGCACCTGAAAATCAGGTGGCAAAGCTGCAGTGTTGCGTGTTAGTAAGATAATAGATTTCAGTAATTTATCGACTTATCATGCAATAATATAAATATCAACATCTTATCGGGTCATTGGCTCTTATTTTATTCATGCCTTAATATTGCCACACTTCATATTAACAGCAAAGAGGCTATTCGTGTCACATTAATTAAACTTGTAGTTTCCTCACTGTGATGTCCTGAGTGGAGACTGCAGAAGAATTAACGGGAAATAACTTTGTTCCCAACCGTTAGTGTAGCCCCCACTGTAAAGAAACTCTTATCAACACATAAATTACCAATCCAACAGAATAAAGAAGAGACGAGAGCAGGTTTGGTCAGGTCAGACACACGGGATTTCTTTATTTCGCATTAGCTCGTTAGCAACATTGACATGTCCGATCAAAGTCTGTGAAGAGGAAGCCCCCGACTGGAGTATCCCACTCCTATATGGAAGTCAGCCATCTTGTTTTTGTCTTTTTTTTTTCCTATTGGTTATTCCTTGCGGGCAGTTCTGATGAATTGGCAAGAACACTTTTTGCACAATCTTTTACTGGAACTATCTTGATCTAATATGTAGACATTCTGCTCTTTTCCCAGAATTTTTTCGAAGTATGAATCTTATACAGTACTTCTCTTCCCCAGAACAAAATACTAACCGGTCAGATCCAGCTTCTTATTTTTTTATTGTGACATTACCAGTTTTGTTTTGGACTCATCCATAAATACTGAATCCATTTCATGAGGTTATCACACTGAATAAAGAATGAGTGTGTTTGATTTGGAGGGAAAATATATATAATAGTTGTAATAGCAGTGTATAGTTAACAGAAAATAAGAACATACAGTCAAAAGGCAACACGAGACATTGTTTCAGTATTACTTATTATGAACAGTCAAATCAACGAGTTCCCAACTATTGAATTAATCACCAACTATTTGATAATGCTTATTCATTATTCATGGGTTTACAAGACACTAACCACTAACAACCAGTATGGCTGCATGAGAAATCATAATATCCACTTCCACAAATTCCCAACACAGCCCAACGTTTCATTTACATGTCAAAAATGTCTTACTGAGAAAGCGACAGAGTTTTCTATGTTAGCAGCCAAGCCTCTCCTATAAATCTCACTAAGGCACAAATCTCCATCTTAAAAGAGCCAATTCAATCTATCAACTTAAGGCAAGCTAAATAAATCAGCATTTTTTTTTTCAATAGGAGCTTTTCAAAGCAACAATTCCTCAAGTCAGTGTGCAAAAGGGCAATGAAATACATTCACAGTAATACCAAGATCACAAGCACACACACACACACACACACACACACACACACACACACGCATAGAGACAGTATAGATGAATAATGACAGTGATGATTAGGATATGGACAGTCCAAATGAAACAAGATGCTTATGTTTGGACAAAGATATGTGGTTATACTTAAGACAACAATCAGTATTAATATGTTGCATTTTAAATCCTGTTAATGATGTCGATACAGCACATGACAGCTAGCAGACTTCACTTTTTAAAATCTCTCTTTAGTAGGCTACTTGTGTCTGTTCGGTCTTGTAAACAGATATTACCATACGCAGGACTTTGTTGTATTATTGCAGTTTCCAGGTTACAGAGTGGTGGCCGTCTCCAGTTCCCATCAGTTCACTTGGAGTCAGACTGCTCCGCTTTGTCTCCACCACTCAGCTGTTCAAACTAGACTCTCTTTATAAACACATTCTCTCTCATAAGCAGCCAAGTCTGCTGCCCACACACACACACACACACTCCTTCTTAAAGCTGGATATATAAACGCTAGAACAGACTCGGCACTCCGTTGTATAACGTGACCTCAGGTCGTCGCAGCTTTGCCACGAAGCGTTACTTGTCTGCAGCATCCAGACATCTGCCATATTTATCATCTAGAAGGAAGAATGCGTCTTTTTTTATACACAAGGCTGTTTAGCTTGATAATCATATAATCTACCTGAAGAGGGTCAAGAGCACAGGAGCCAAACCTATACTGTATGTTGGCTGACTGATGTTGGTCTATTACACATATATGGGCATCAGCATATATGTTGTCTGATATGCACAGTTATATAAGCGAAATGCATGCTTTTTTGTTGTATGTTTTATTATTTATAGTCATTTATAATCATTCTATTCCCAGTGAAGTTTAGTGTAAAATATCACAGCTCCCATCATATATCTTTGTCTTAAGTGTTTGATAACCACATTTCACCCCCTAAAAAAATGGCCTGTCACATTTATAAGTTGTTGAGCTCCTCACTCAAGATTGATGAAGAAAAAGTCTCATGGACCTATATCCTAACTCCAACAGGAAGCTAGACATTTTGATTTGAATTTTCATGCCTCATATCTTCCTACCAGTACCAGTCAGAGGGTTGGACACACTTTCCCACTGACTTGAATGAGTAATGTGTTCAAATTTTTGACTGGTACTATATGTATTCAGTGTTTTTTTAAAGAGGTGTAAATCTGTGTAAAGTTAACCAGTGGGCTTGTTCTGGTTCTCCGGCCATATGTTTGACACCTAGAGAAATTGCCCTGAGAACGTGAGCAAACTAAACTTTTCCGAGCCAAAGGCAGCATCTTGATGAGCAAACATGCGGTTTGTCCCTTTGCCTAACTTAACAAATTGACTTTCTTGTGTTGAAATGTTTAAAGAACGCAGTTTTTTTTATCTCATTGGTGTGTGTGAAGAGAATAGTGAGGACAAGGGTTCGCTTTTGTTTCACTAACCTCTTTAGATTTTTCATTGTATTTTCCTCATCAAGGAAAAAGAAGTTTCCCATTATGACAATTCACACAAAGTATCAGTGTCTCTTTTGTTCTTGCAGCACAGTTAAGGTCTGGCAGTAAACATAAGAATGTCTACCTCGCCATGTTATACACACACAAAGCATCTCACTCATTCTCGCACTGTAGTGAGTCATGATAAATCACACACTACAACAATCATGCCCACCTAAATAAACAGGTTGTAGCATGTCAAAGCTTCTATTTGTAGATGCAGACAGAGGAAGTGTTAGTTTATTCACCCCAATCTATTAGAAGCAAAAAAAAAAAAAAATGCTTGAAGTTTAAGAAAAGTTAGATGATATGTTGATAAGTATTTGTCAGTGAGTTTCTTCTTAAAAAGGGATTTAGAGTAAATATAAGCAGTGGCTGTCATATTCAATAATAGGCTTCTAAAAACAGCATGTACAGTATATAATGTTGCACTGTTAGCAAACTACACACTAAAAGCCTTCAAATCTAACTAACTAGATTAACTCTCACAGCCAACTTATACTGCGGGCAGACCATTCATCTCCAACTACAGTTTAAGATTAACGGCCCATTAGTGTTTTTATAATTTAGTTACAGACAAATACACAAATACAGAAAGAGACAAGCATGTAATAACTTCTGCTAAATGCTGGAAGACAATAAAACAGCATCCATCATATGAGCTACTGAAGCAGATGTTATGCGACTACTTTTATATGTGTCATGTAAGGCCTCCATACATATACATAAGTTGCACGAGTGTATAACATAACTTAAGTATGTGTACGTATATGTGCCACTTATATACATATACATACTTAAGTTATGCAAGTGTGTGTATATATAGCATAAATATGTGTACAGTATATATGTGTGCCACTTACATACATATACATAAGTTATTCAAGTATATATAACATAACTTAAGTGTGTATGGTTGTGTGTCACTTACATAAACAGTCTCTGAGCTGTATGTGTGCTACTATATACATAAAATAATAAGTAGTTATGTATGTACATTATTGCCAGTATGTAAGTGGCACACATACATATACATACTAAAATGATGTGACTCTATATGTATGCAAGTGAGTCACATACATAGAGTATATTAGTGACAGTGTATATTGAGTTATATTGAGTTTGCACCTTCTACTCTCAGTAACTACTCAAATGTTCCTGAATGGGTCCTCGGGACAAAATATGCTCAAATGAGACTCAAGGGGATCTAAAGTGGATCTATTTGAAGATCCTTGACATCAAATTTCAAATCCTCCAGAGTGAGAATCACTCATTACAGTCAAGTCTAGTGCAACTGTTCCTCTGTGTTGCTGCTCAAGATATTAAGATCCACAGTGACCTTCTTAAAATGGATTTTTTTTTTCTTTTTAATTGTCTTGACATTTTACTATTCAGCTTCAGTTAGAATGGAGATAAAAATGTGTGTGTGTGTGGCAGATTACCTGTCAGTGGTAGTGTGAAGTTGTTTTTTTTTTTTTTTAAATGAGCACTGTAGGAAGTTCCGCAGATGGAACGGCCACCATCTTCAGCAGACAGACGCTCGGAGAGACTGAGACACACACTAGACATGTTGACTCATACATACCAGATGCTGTTTGCAGCCCCGCCAACCGAGACGTGAAGGAATTAGTGTAAACTCTAGATCCACACACACACACTATTTCAACACTCGCACAGCGTCTAGCCTGACCGGACGTCGCCACTTTCAGAGTAGCAGGAGAAACACACGCTTGTATTTCACAGAAAATACAAGATAAAATGAAACTCTGAGCTTTGAAAAGTTAGAGGGGACAACTACAACTACAATAAGAAGAGACAGGAAATTAAATTAGAAAAGAAAAAAAAGTAAAAGCAACTCTCTTTTGAAAGATGATTACTTTGCACTCAGCTGAGATTTGAGCAACCGCAGCAAATGTATCACAAAGTAAATAAGTAATGGACATGTGTGAGTGCTTTGTCCATTACTTATACTCTGCAGTATGTGAAACAGGTCCGCTGCCCTTATCTTGTTTGATGTTAACACAATGATACACAGTCAATTTTCAGGCAAGACAACACAGGCTTACATGGTTACTGAAGCCCACACGTCGGAATGATTCATCTAATGTATGAATTAGAAGCTAAAATTAACCCCTGTGAGGTTAAGGGTGGAAGACAAACTTTTATTTCGAAGGTTCTGACTCAGGCAAGACTTTTATTTAGAAGAACCAAATTAGAGAAATCACAAAAAATATAAAGATTAGTATTCAACCAGTCAAACTTTATTTCCATATTATATACATACTGTATGTTTGTTTAGTTTTCATATAGACTAATGTAGTTCACTTTACTTTGCACAGTGGATTACAGTTATTACATGAAAACTTGTGTAAACACTATTTTTTGTTCCTTTTTACTTGAATTCTCCATATACTACACACAAACAAACAGAAAACATATACTGTGTGGAGAATACATATACACATCACAAAAGGAGTGGCCCTGTTCTGTGAGAGGAACGCTGAGCCTCTGCCATTTTTTTACACTCTAATCAATAATAATCACTCTTCTTCTTCTTCTTCTCCTCCTCCTCCTCTTTCTTCTTCTCCTTCTTCTTCTCCTCCTCCTCCTTTTTCTTCTTCTCATCCTCCTCCTCCTCCTTCTTCTTCTTCTTCTGCAGGCATTGAGGGTGATGGCGAAGATCATGAGGGAGTGCTGGTACGCCAACGGGGCGGCCCGGCTCACCGCCCTCCGAATCAAGAAGACCCTGTCTCAGCTCAGCCAACAGGAGGGAATCAAAATGTAGACACGACTACCAAACACACACACCCCCACACACACACACACCTTTGACTGACATCCATATCGTTAGCATTACATTATTATCTTCATCATTATTATTATAATTATTATTATTATTATTATTCATTGATTGTTCCTACCCTTTGGTTCAGAAGGGAAGTGAAGACTTTTTATTCCCCTTGTGTTCTTTTTTTTTTTTCCCTGTCCCGCTTTTCATTTGACAAACTGAAGAGTCCTGCACCTAAAAAAACAAACAAACAAACAAACTGAAGAGCAGTGTGTGTACAGTGCTTTGTGGCTCACAAACACACAATTAACGGGTGCAGCAATAGATGGATGGATGGGTGGATTATGGATGGATGGATCTTGATGAAGGGAAATATCAGAGGCATTTAGAAGGAAGCCTTCACTCATTATCCTCCATGCCTCTATTCATTTTGAAAGACCCTTTGAGGCAAACTAGAACCTCCATCTCCATCTCCAACCTCGTCTCCACCGCTCATCATCATCACCGTCACCATCATCGCACACACCCCAGCAAAACAAGAGCTCAGACCTCATCAGGTAAACTAAAGACCAGAGAGGCAGGCACGTGAATCACCTAGGAGACCTCTCCAAGCCGCCTCACATCTTCATCATCTTTGTATATTAGCATTTCATCCTTCACTTCAGAGTCGAGTTACTCTCCTGCAGGGGCTGTAGTCTTTCCATTTCCATTTATTGAATAATCTTTAATGAATATTCACATTTCTTCTAGTTACAAACACAAATGTAACTTTTTAATCCAAAATGTTACTTTTTGATGGATCGCTATGAGCTGTCACGTTATGCTAACACACACACATTGTACATTATTTAATGAATGTAACCATGAGCACTGCTTCCTCAGCATTATCTGATGTCATATATTTTAAGCTAATCATTACACAACTTTGGCATTTCACTGATTGGCACTGCTGGCATTTTGCAATTGAAATGGTTTATGAAAGAAAAAAAAAGAATGTTTAAAGTCGTGCAGAAATGAAAAATGAATCTCATCCCACTCATCTATCAGATGATATGATCCAAAAATTGTGCAAAATTCTAGTTTTGAAGAAATCCGGATTGAAAGTGGGTTATTTTTGCAGACCAAGGAATTGCGCGTCACCTTGTACAGTATATTTCAGGATCTCTCACCTGTCAATCAAACGTCTACCGTCGTCGCATAATAAACATCTGCTAAACACACTCGTACACCGAGCTGGACAAAACCCAGTCAAACTCCAATCCAAACATTCAGTGTCCCGCCTCAAAAATTGAACATCCCACTTGCTCGATAACGGCCAATCAAATTCATTTTCCTCACTCGTGTAAAGTTGTGTTGCAACTTGGCGGAACTTGGATAAGGCGTCAGGACAAACAGCGATTTCTGAACGACTTTAAAAACAAAAAAAAACAGTGAAAATTATAATGATTATAATGATTTGCTAAAGCAAAGATAGTTGCAAGGAATAACTACTGACTGCTTAATGTTAAAAAAAAATGTAAAAAGTATGATTTGTTTGAGTACTCGATTACTCGTAAAAATTAATCGACAGAATACTCGATTCCAAAAATAATTGATAGTTGCAGCTCTACATTTCAGCCCAGTTGTGATTAAACTTTACATTTAGAAATTCAGAGCTCAAATTTTTTCAAAGCTTGTTCTGGGTTCTGTACAGTTGAAGTGAATACACCAGTTTAAGGCCGTAGGAGTTATTTAAAGGCATTGAATCTTTTCATTGCCTTTTCAATAAGTTCTGGACAGTTTATCTTTTGCTTTTTTTTCCTCTGCTTTTGGCTTGATAACGAAATGGTATTCAGTGTGATATTTATAAGTATTACAAGAGTTAAGAGCTTTCTTTCTGTGCTAGAGCACCAGAACAAGTGACTGCATCGTCAGCGGTCCTCATAATCACCAACTAAACAATAACTCACCATTAATAGCAGAGTGAAGATTATTTGACAAATGGAAATATTTTTCGATGTGAATTCATCCTCAGTGGATGCAGCCCTGCTCTTGAGTGATGTTTCAGTAGCACTGGGGACTGAAGCAAGGACCCAAGAGTTATGGGGTGGTCTGTAAGCTACCCCTGCAGGCTCCAGACACGTGTTGGCTTCATCATCTGTTCTTCATCTAGTCGAGTTGCGAGCAGAATCTTTCATCTCTGCAACAATTTTGCACCTCCTTTTTTCTGTTTTTTTTTTTCTCCTGTTGTCTCCCCTTGTATTATTAGGGAGTCAGACAGGTCAGTTTAATTTATTGTGTTTTTTGTTTGTTTGTTTTGTTTTTTCTTTCTGGTGGCAGGGGATCTTTTTTGCAAAACTAAACTGGACATGATGACCTCATTCATTCTTGGTGAACATGCTGCAACATATGCAATATACAGTAGATAAATGTGTCTATTTTCTATACTCCGCTCTGCTAAAAAGAAACACACACACACACAAACAGCAAGAACAACGACAACACCAACAACGATCAGCTGCCACCATGCCTTCCAAGCCAGCTGTTAACCGGAAAGTGCCAGTGCTTTAAAAAAAAAAACAAACAACAACAACAAAACTCCAACTCCTCTCATGTCGGCTGCTGCGGAGTGTTCATGCCTCGTATGCAGCTCTGTGCGTGCGTGTGTGTCTGAGGAGGCCTGTGGGAGCCCCGCCTCTACCCCCCCACCACAGCCGAGCACACAGCGGCTCGTACTATGCACACCCCGGAAAGTAAAAGGATGGAAAGCTGAAAAAAAATAGAAGGAGACACACACAGCACAGTACAGCACCCGCAATTCAGCCGACTCTTCTGGTGCCATTTCGTCAACCTTTCCCCCCCACCCTCCAAACACCCAACCACCTCAGCAACAACTCATTGTACAGCTTGTCCTCCCGGTGGGTGGAGTCTGGAAAACTGAGCTTCAGCACCTCAAACTGTCTGTAGTTGGAGAAATGTTGCCACAAAAAAAGCTTATGGCGGCTTTCAAAATAAGAGACACAAAGACTTGTAAGCATTACTGATGTTGCCCTATAAATGTAAAAAAAAAAAAAAATTTTTTTTTTTTTTAGGGATTTCTGATTTTCGTTCCTTCATGTGTTTTTGTTTTTTTGTGCAGCAGCACAAATCAACCTTTCAAGCATTTTCTTCTCAGTAGGATAATCATCAACAAAAAGAAAAAAAACAGTGAGGTACATTCATTTAAATATAGCAAACGGATATTTACTAAGCCATAGGTTTTCCAGGTCATTTTTTTCCTCTTTTTGTTTTTTTTTTTCCTTTTATTTTTGTGGCGAGGTCTTTTTCTACAAGAATGTACATTTATGAAAAACAAAAAGATGATGAAAAATGCGTAAAATGGACAATTTTGTCATTTCAGCTTAGCAAGCCTTAAGGGACCAACACATAAGAGCCAGGATCTGCTCTTATTTTCTTTTTTCTTTATTTATTTTTTTTTAAAGAAAAAATATAAATATATATACATATAAATATATATATATAAGTGATGATATATATAAGTGATGATGATCTATCTAAAGGACAAAAAAAATTATACTGTATGTAGCACCTGATTTAAGTTTGTTTCAGTCAAGTGTTTGTCCTGTTGCCAGTATTGCCATACATCTAAACCCATCTGAATTGCTTTGACACATTTACTTGTGTTTAAGTTCCATCAAAAAGCACTTGTAATATACACAGGTCAAAACTAAATGCATAAGTAGTTACAGTTAACTCAATATTTGATCCATCCAGTTAATACTATCTCCCAGACAAAGTAACCCCAGAGTATCTCGATTGTTCAGCAATAAGTGCACTTCTGAACCAGCGCAGGGTTTAACTGTGTGGCAATTTGGATGTCGATGAGTCCGTCTGTCTCCATCGTTTTTTCATTATGGATACATAATGTATTGATGTGCTGCTACTTCGTTGTCCACCTTGCTTCTCTCAGTCGAGGTGAGTGCTGCCGTTGGATGTAAATATCCTCAGATTGCCTAAAAATCTGATCATTCTGTGCCATGTTGCTCCGACGCAAATCAAGCCCATCGACATTTTTTGGCAGGCAGACCTCAGATTTGCTGAAGTATGTGAAGAGTTGTTATCAGCCAGCATCCATGGAAGTGCAGACCGAGTTCCACCCACAACCCCCCGTTACCCCTCCCTTTCCTCACCCCTCCTATCCCGCTATAGCAACAGCAGCAGTAACAGCAGCTGCCGGGGTCTTCATTTTAGAAAATGGAAAAGCTGAAGCCTCCATGGACCGTGGTTGAAAACCGCTGTGCCAGTCCATCACCAGGCATCTGAGGAGCTTGTGCTCAAATCCGCTTGATGCCCACACAAAAAATGAACCCATTTCTTCCACTGTAAGCCCAAGTGCAGAGGAGGGACAGGAGAACAGAGCAGTTATTTGTTTAGTAAAAGACGCCTGTTCTCCGATAAAGCCTTTATAGCAACTGATAATGTAGTAATGTCAATATGCAAACTTCTAAATGCACCAAAATGAAGCTTCTTATGTTTTTATAACACAGATAATGTAATGCACCTCCTCTTTCTAATTTAGCTCCTGTGACTCTCAGACACCACTCGCTACTCATTTATTGCAGCGATTGAAGTTTAAACTACACAGCACTAACAAAAGAAAGAGAACATGTCCAAAATCAAATCGAAGCAAACGAAAAGAATCATTTCAACTCAACCTCGGAGAAGAACAAGGGACAGGGCAATATGTGCTCAAGGTCCACACACTGAGCTTTCTTTTAACAGACTGTTTTGTCTCTTTGAAGAAAAGATTCTAGCTTTTAGTGAAAGCTTTTAAATTTGTCCTCAATAATCAATGTTGCTTTTTTTTAAAAAAAAATCATGACAAAAGCTGCATTTAGTTGGTTAAAGTAAAATTGAGAAAAAATTTAGTAACAATGTCATAGCTTTAAAAAAAAAAAAACACTCAAAAAAATGGAAGGTGAGAGCCATTTTCACGACGGTTACACTCTCAGTTGCTATAGAGCCTCTTCAGCAACCCCCTCGTCGTCCTTTTACAAAAATTCAAATAAACCCAAGTTCGTCAAAATGAAGACAGTTTGTGATGTTCCCACCCGTGTAGTTCCACTGTTCAGAGTTGTCCTCGTGAATGAAGTATCTTTAAATATGTAGAAAAAACGGTCGACGGTGGCAGAAGTGACATATTAAACCTTGTAAATATCTTGTTGACTAAACAAAACAAAAAAAGCAGAAGATGAAAGCTATCCTATTATTTGAAGAAAGTAGAGTGGATATTTGCTGCTATATGAAATTCAAAAAGGGTGACAAACTATGCTGAATTAAATGTTTTAATGTGTTAAAATGGAGAAAAAAAGAAAAAAAAAAGTGGTTAAGCTAAATAAGGGCCAACTGTGGCTTGCCAGGGAAGACCAGGGCCAAGGATTTCTCTTTCTAAGCCATGATGTAGGGTTTGAGGGGACAGGATCAGGGGGTGGGGGATGGTAATGGTTGTTGGTGCAAGGAATCTCTAAATTTTAAAATATCTAAAGTATCCCTTTAAGTAAGCCCTGGCTAGCCCTGCTGGGCCTTTTGGGTGGGATCGAGAGTGTAAAGTATGTGTATTCCATTAGCAATGTCATTCTCTGGGACAATAGCAACAACAAAAGCTCAACTCAACAGCACCTCTGGTATGCCTCTACTAGGACAACCTTCTTTCTGTCTTAAAGTCACCAGCAGCCTTGTACTTTTTCTTTTTCAAAACCCAAGATGACTTAACTGTAAAAAGACATTTTTGTTTTTGTTTTTGCACCCAGCTATTCCTCTCTTGTGGTCTTTATACAGCAACTTTTCTGTCCTTGATTCTATCTTGCCTTTTTCTCTTGTCATTCCATGTTCTCTAATCAACTTACAGATATCTCCTAGCTACAAGGGCCATGCTTCACTGCAGCCGGTTCTCTTACTTCACAGCTCCGTACCAGGAGAACCAATTCACATTCATACCTGACCTTCTTTTATTCCTCTAAACTCTGATCTTAAGGAACGGGTACGCTTGAAATGAAACAAAGAGTCATTCAGAAACAAACGGGTAACACTTTCGGGCAGTGTCTCTTCGAAGGCATTTACGTTGTCGCACAATGAAATATCGAAGGATGTCCTCTGATGGCCGTTGGGAACAGCCATAAAGTCTTTGACTTGACGTATTCGGGTGACAATTTAGGCGAACAAGTTGGTTTCAAGCGTACCTCATCCTTTAGTGTTGAGACTGTACAGTAGTGTTTAGAAAAGGTCTGTCCTTGCATCTGTCTGGAGAAGAGATCGGGATTCAAACCTGCAGATCTTGTTTCCTTCTCTCTGTTGTAGGCCATTTGGGTCTTGTAAACTTTATTCCAGGCTTCGAAGCATTTCAAAATGAGACTTCTTTAAAAAAAAAAAAAAA
>JANJYP010022090.1:0-17241 GCA_024605115.1 Rastrelliger brachysoma | reverse complement strand
ATACATCCATTTATACATAAAAGTGTGAATTCTTATGTGTATCTGTGCGTGTCTGTATGCACCTCATTGTACAGGTCACTGAACTCTTCCACCAGGTCTTTGGGGATCCTCTTCCCAACATTGGTCTGGTAGTGAGCCACACCATTCTTGGTGTAAAGACTGATGCGTCCCACACTCCTCTCCCCATCTGTGGTGTGCTCCAGTAGCCCGTTGTCCTCTGCCAGGTGGTACACTGGGTTCCCAT
Source organism: Rastrelliger brachysoma (assembly GCA_024605115.1). NCBI lineage: Eukaryota > Metazoa > Chordata > Actinopteri > Scombriformes > Scombridae > Rastrelliger > Rastrelliger brachysoma. The sequence goes on along the minus strand of JANJYP010022090.1, from coordinate 16,997 downwards.
TGGCTCCATGGATCCAGGTGGCTCCAAGCTCCAAAGTTGATTTTTCTAGAAGATTAAAAAAAGAGATAAGTGTGAGTTAAAAAAAGAAACAAAGTATAAAGTCTATTTGGTTTAGGCGTAATCACTCTTGAGAGTTAGATAATTTGACAGTTCAAGGAGGTCAACTCAATTAACAGACAGTAGCTGAAGGCCACTTAAACAACATTATTTAATATTTTTCTCAAGAATAACAGAATGACAGAGTTATTACATAAAAGCAAGGCAATGCAGGGACAGAAATGGCTAAATGATTTACATAACCTCTAAACACATAAAAAAAAAGACTTTTACATAACAGATGCAATTATCCGTGCATCTGTCATACAGGTTTATATGTAACAGTGCAGTACGAGAATGATTTTTCACATGGCTCCTTTTATGCGCATACGGTATCAGTATCATGAGCAGATGTTGTTTCCTACTTTCTTGCCAGCTGAAAGAATTGGTCATGAAATCCGCAGCGGCCAGGCAACTTTTTCTGGCACAATTCAGCCGAGTTTCTTGGGAAAATCTAGCAGCATCACTGAAGTGAACCAAGTGCAAAAATACATTATTTGTCTTGGTACTAAGAGCAATACCAACTGTGTGAATGTACTGCTTTCAGTTTTTCAAAGAAATGTAAAAACACTGACTGATCAAACTAAACATGTCTTTAAAAAAATGTATTTTACTTAGATATGAGAGAGGCCTACTGGAAAGTTTATCTTAGCTGACCAAGATGCATCACTGTTAACTTAAAATATTTTTTCAAGTATATAACTACTATGAATTATATCTTTCTGATGTTGAAATACAGACAACAATTCTTATATTATCTTTTAACTACTATTATTAGGAACACAAAGCTACAAAGGACATAAGGAAACAATTTGTGCACTCACACGTCTGTACGAAGCCCCCAGTGACAGTGTCGGACTTTGAAGTCAATTTGACATAGTGGCCAAACTGTGTAATTAACATAATGTCACATGACTCACATAAGCCTAAAAAGAGTTTTTCCATAGACTTACATTGTGAAAGAGGCATCAGTATATCAAGGGATGTACTTTTTGCTCTATGTGCCATTGACCAGCTTACTGCCATACACTGCCATACTACCATGTAGTCACAGTTCTCTTTATACATCCATGGTCCGTAAGCGCAATGTGTAGCTACAGCAAGGGAACAGATAAGCTTAGCATAAAACTGGAAACAGTTAGCCTGGCCACAATACAAAAGTAATAAAATCTGCCTACTAATACCTCTAGTCTAGAGCTCACTGATTGATACATGAACATAACATAAAAACACCAAGATGTGGTTTTTTGGGGGAGTCATGAATACAGGGTATTCCTGGAGACTCATTAGCTGCCTATTAGGCTAACTGTTTCCCTAGCTGACTGCTGGATCTAGCTTCATATTTGCTGTACACACATGAGTGGCATCAGTTGTCACCTGCTGCTGGTTTACTGTTGATTCCCAGCAACAGCCGAAAGAAAATTGAAAATGCAGTCTTTGTCAGTTATGTCCCAAAAAGTTAAAAAGTTATCTCATCACCTCATTATCCTCACCAAATTATTATTATTCAGTGTGTTTTACCTTTTGTGTTATGCTATGCATTTATGTATTCTATTTCCACATTTGATCAACTTGGTTTTATTTTACAAACATCTGGTGTATTATGTTAATTTTGTCTATTTCAGGTGAAGCACTTGGTACATGTCATGTCCTTGTTGTAAAGCACTTTGAGCTGTATTTCCTACATGTCCGGTCCTATATGAATAATATTTTTTACAAATCAAGATATTTGTATTAAATAAATTAGAATGTATTAGATGATTTTTAGGACAACCATTTAAAAAATAATGCATAGCTATGGAAAGGTAGCACTATATAATTTAAAGTAAATGTAAAAATTTGAAAAAGAACAGTGTTGTACCATATAAATGTATTATGTTCAGGGTAACCACTGTACGTATCTTACACTGATTAATGTTACTTAGTTAATTTGTGATTATACACTATTATTTATTCCAAAGCTTTCAGCCTTACAGTGTTTCAAGGATGCAGATCAAAACAACATAACACAGTTACAGTTGTTATATGTTTAAGTATTCATGATTACATTAAACACAATTTTAAGGAAAAACATCCTCTCACCGTGCTGAACGCTGTGAACTCGCCCGCCGATGTGGTCTGACGCCTCTAGGACTGTGACATCCGTGAAGCCGTTTTTCAGTAGGACCCTAGTTGCAGCAAGGCCGGCCAAGCCAGCACCAATTACTACTATTCGAGGCTGCCGATGAATGCGTAGGCCGCTACTAAGAGGATCATCAGTGCTGTCTGAGGAAATTTCACAACTTTGCATGCCTTCCAAGCTCCTCTTCGATGGAGTCTGCAGATAAATTAGAGAAACGGACCTAAGTTAAAACAGAGACATTAAAACAGAATCAGCTGACAAACAGAAGCTCAAAAACCAGAAGATGAGTTTCAGAAAGGCAACATACATATTTTGCAGTTTATATGTCTTTTATATTACAGATAACATGCTTCGAATAAATAATATACTGTTGATTAGGGGGGTTGTGTTAGGTTGCATGCCAGCCTACTTCTTAAACACTCCTATTTTCAGCTGCTGATCACTGCTTCTCACTGCTGATGCAGTTTGTCTGTGTTTAACATTTGTTGTCAAAACTTTATAGATTATTAAGCTAATGGGATGATATATTGATGATGAGTTTATTTTGATGCAATTTTTTTGCAACACTACCTACCATAAATCAAATCTGGACAAACTAAACCAAAACTATCTTCATGGCTAGGGAAACCCTATACTGAACTTTAAAAATTATTGGGGTTTTTCAGTATCAAAGGTGAAGTTTCCTTGACTGGTGGACCTGCAGTTTGGATACATGTAATCTAGTCCATTTGGCTCTCTACTGTCTACTACTGCTAATTAAGTACACAGACCTATTTTATGGTTCATAAGTGCTACCTAGTGCCATGTCCCCTAATATGATCCACATTTATGGCTATATTTATGATTGTGATTAACCTGTGATTGTAAATTCTGTTACAAATTAATGGCATGTAAACATTAATTTGCCTTCCTTCTGTATTTCATGTTGTATGACACTGTTTACTGAGGCCAAATTTAGGTGGCCTGACACAACCCTGTTATTTCTGTCACTCCCCAAGATGACACACAAACAAAAAGCAATTTTATGCTACAATATCTGTAATTATACTGAAATTGCTCAGGGACATTAACACTCAAAGTGAAGAATACACAGACGACTTTGTTAGGGCAGTACACAAGGCTGCCTGCCTTAAATGTATGGACAGCTGTGTGTGAGAATAACACAGTGGGGGTCTATTCAGACAGACAGTCCTGTTGTAGAAATCTACAAAGTACAAACTGTAAGTGGCAGTTTTTGTTGTTGTTGTTGTTGTTTTCACCAGTAATCTGACCTATTTTAACTCCAATTGGTCTGTTTTCCCTGTAAGGACCATGCATGGGCAACAAAACGGATATCCAACTGTTACACAACTCATATACACATCCCCTCCACTTTGTTGCCACAGCAACACTGGACACAAGGTGGCACATATGGTTCTCTGTAGAAAATACACTCTTGAGTTTCTCTCAAGTTGAGCACACACAGCAGAAACAATTGAGTGAATATCATGATAGCTAGTATTTATGTTACAACCTGTTTATCATATATTTTATGAGTTCATGGATCTACCTCTGATCAGTCAAAGGTAAGCAACTGTAGTGTGTACACCACGAGTCGATAGTTCCTTTCTTTAGTTAAACCTCGATTCAACTTTGAGAAACCATGTCATAACCAAGTTGTCAATCTTGACAACTCAGCTGCATGAATCACATGAAGAGCTGACAGAGGATGTTAGACAGGAAACCACCAAACAGCACTGCATGAAAAACATAATGGTAATTGTGAGCATGGATTTACTTTTTTTTAAAAAGATTCATGTTGCTATAGAGAATAGACTACTGTGTCAAACTAAAGAGAACATGCACGGGGATTTCTGTACATCCGTATTCATTTTCTGTTTGAGTCTTTTCAAGTGACCTTTAGCACAGATGTGGGTTAAACCTGCTGCTAATCTGGATCGGTCAACACACGACATCTGACTTGACTTCACGACCCTTATCCTGAATGTGGGTTGCACACAGCACAGATTTATTGAGCATGCTTTGCAGTTAGAAGTGACAGTTTATACAAATACACCATATATATTTGTCTCAAAAAACAAAATTAACAGGACAGCTTTATAGTTTTACCATTTATATGATTCTTGATTTGTCAGATATTCAAATAAGTGACTACTCATTTTTATGTGATTATTTTAAAGAGGTTATCATCTGATTTTCCTGAAGATTTAAATATATTACTATATTTCCATTTACATATACCGTTATTGAGGAACTTATCTCTACTGCACACTTCAATGAGACACGTCAGTCTCCAGTAAGCAGCTGTAGAGTTCAACTTGTCACTGCTTAAACCACAGTATTACACAGAAATTTAACTTTTTACGGTAAGAGCCAAACCAAGTTTCACATTCAGTTCCCTCACTTTCTTTGAAACTAACCACAGGAGACTATAAATCATCCATTTGAGTCTGAAGCTAAAATACTGATGCAACATCAACATACTGGTAAAAAGGGGTTCTTGGATTTCAAGAACCCCTTACACCTCACATGATAGATATTTACTGTTTATAGTGTCTCTTATACTATATGGTTAAAAGACCTGTCTGTGTTTGCTGGGTGGTACCTGCCTATTGAAAATGTGGTCTCGAAATGCGGTCTTTCTCAGGCATGTGTGTTTCCTGTGCTGCTACATCTGCAGTAAGTTGAAAAATAGATGTTACAAATTGTGGGTTTTTCATTGGATGTTGTTATTTGAAATCAGGGTCGGAAGAGGGCACAGTTTTGTGGTGGACAACAAAGACATCATGTGTGACAAAATATGTGGTGATAGACTGGATGGTTGGGATTTCTATGAAGTATTTTTTTAATATTTTGTTTGGTTGCAGTATTTGTTTGTTTTCTAAATGCTGCCACATTATATATCAGTTATTTAAACAATAAGCAACAGACCCAGAGTTCATTTTGTGTGTCTGGTTTTGTAAATATCATTATATCAATATATAGTAATATATTCAATACTGTGCATGCATATATTAAAAGATGAATAATAAAAAACCAGGAGCAAATCATATTATGTTTGATGAAAGGCCCAGCAAGCAAATGTCCAGTGACTAACAGGGAAAACCATTAGATCATCACTCAGATATAAAATGCAAATATATAAAGTGTAAAAATGTTTCCTGGCTAGAGTCCCAGGGCCAATTGTTTTATTGCCTTACACAGATGTTTACATATGTATACATAATGGTTTCCACATACATTTTTTCTACATAAAACATTCATGATAGATAGGCGTGATTAAGTGAAAGAGTAGCACTTAAACATCCTGAACATTAAAAAAAACAAACATACAGTATATCCAAACTTGATGTCTTGATGTCCTATCTCATAAATGTTGTTATGTTACATTTTAAGTATATAGTCAGACATTATTAATCTATTACTTTCTTGCTTTTTGCAGCTGCCTCTTTCAGTCTAACAATTAAACTATAATAAAGACACACTTCAATAAACCACCAAGCAGTGCTAAGAGGATGCTGTCCAAGCCAATTATCCTTATACTTCTCTTTCATGTTGATAATGTGATTATGTTTCGAGAATTAATGTTATTGTACATTTTTGGAGAAATAATTACTAGCAATGTAAGTAGAAGTAGGTAGAAAGATTTGCATACCTTTACTGTAATGAAAGGAAAACAACATTTCAATATAATGTATTTCTTTCACAGGATATTCCCAAATCATAGTTTGAAGAAATAACTTTTCAGTCAGAATTATTATATAAATGTACGGATAAAGCAATTTTTTGCATATGACTCACCTGATTTTACAGACAAGAAAGCAAATTTGTTTAGCGAGACAACAGTTTTAAATGGATGACAGATTGGCCACTTCACACACAGGTCTCCTTCAACAGATTGTACATTCCTCCCTGGTTGCTTGTAATTCCACGGCTGGTTAATACACTCACCACATGCCACTAGTCCACACTTTGCACCATCACCACAGATTAATGTGTGGGCCGGCCTTGAGCAGATAGGCGGCTCAGGGTGGGGTGGGGTGAGAAGGATGGGGGAGGGAGGGATGGAGAGAGGGATTGTGCGGGGGGGCTACCACTGACCTAGAAATGGCAATCTACAGTGCGTCTGCCGGTGGCCTTTTCAAGAGCCGAGCCAGCCTTAAATGCTTGTTTGTGAACTCCTGTCTCTCATCTTCACTGATTTCAATGAGCCCATGTCTTTTAATATGAACAGATCTCTTTGCAGCTGTGTCCACAGTCACATCTCCATTTCTTCTATCATTCCCATGTGATTACTAGCATAGGCAATAAACATCTTTCTTCCTACAACCAAAAAAAATGTAGTGTAATCTAAGGGCTTTGTGCCAAAGGCCAGACATTCAACACTTCTCTCCCAACTCTGATTTTCCCAAGCTGGGATGATGAACTTGAGGCCACATACGCACACATACACACACTCACGCGCACACACACACACACTCTCTCTCTCTCTCTCTCTCTCTCTCTCTCTCTCTCTCTCTCTCTCTCTCTCTCTCTCTCTCTCTCTCTCTCTCTCTCTCTCTCTCTCTCTCTCTCAAGGTCAATCATTTAATCACCGAGAATATTTCTGAGCGGTTACACATGATGGTCTAAGGATAGTTTGTATAGACATTCCATTATTGGCTAGACGAATGCAAGCTCACAAAATCACATATTATTTTTTAATGAATAAAGTACCAATGTAAGACCGACTCCTACATGGAATGTTGCATTGTGGATTGTTTGTAACTTCAATGTTGCTTGCCTGGTAAGTGAGCATGTTAGAGTCAGTGAAACCTTAAAGTGTTTTGTTCATTGAGATTCACCTGAAGGTTAATGTGACATTTATTTCTGCCAAGAGTAATATAATTCAATCCAATCCATTTTATTTATATATAATGGCAAGTAAAAGTGAGCCAGACTGTTTCATGGCTCTAAAAAATGAAAATGTTGAAAATGTTTCGTTTGAAAACAAAAACTAACTAACGAAAACTTAGGTTTTGGCCATCAGGTGCTGGTCTATCCAAAACTGAATTCTCTGAAGGCTTGCATGCCTCACAAGCCTCCTGCATGTAACATCAGGGTAACGTTTAAGTGCAACACTACTGATGACCACTAAATGCTGGCTAAGAAAAAGGTAGTGCATACTCCATTATTATTCTCATCTGGGAGGCAGCACCTCCAACCTTTTTGGTGTGTTATATATTTTTTCTCTTATACTAAATGCTGGCTCCAAAAATTCCTTGGCTCCAACAGACTCCTCTTCAATAAAATAGTCCTTATCTGTCTCAATTTGTAAATATGTACCCTCTAATAATAGTGGTCTGTATAATAGTTTGAATTGTACTTTAGTGAATATTATTGCCTAGATTTGTAAAACTCTGAATCTGACCCTGATATTTTTACATTAACTCTAACCTACTCAATCCTCATGCTCAAACCTAACCAATGAAGGCAACAAGAAAAAACATATCATTGGTGGACAGTGCAAGAGTTTCGCAATTAGGGTTACCATCTGGACATGACCATTTGAACTCGCTTCAATGCAAAACCAATGTTACACCTTGTTACGTTCATCTTTATATACAGTCTAAAGTCCAGATTAAGAGAACAGTGTCTTGATAATGTCAAGAAGTGCGGACTCAGGGAAGAGGATCAATAATCATTGATGACTAACAAATTATCATGGCGGATAAAAGACAAAGATAACACTTTATGGATAATATTTAACTATACATTTCGTGTTTCTTTAAAGAAACACCCTTATCTGAAACAAAGAGTCGCATCCTTTAAATAAAATAGCTAAGAGGAATCACTTCCTTTGTGTAACCCTCCATGACCTAAGGCGTTTACACATAGAGAATAATTTTTTATCAACAATTAGACAACTAAATCTTCAACTTATACTTTAGCCTATCAGTTATAAGGCATTAACAGACATAATTTTGGGCTATTTCACTTTGTTTGACCAAAGTTTATTCATTGAAAACTTGTAAACATTTACACTTTAAGACTTGATGCACTTTACTGAAGAATTACTAACAAGCAGTCTAGATTACTTTATTTGAAAATGAGCATGTGTTAATTTACTACTACTATCTACATTATTGCTAAATAAAGTGGTTAAATGTCTGCTAAAGGGTTTGTTTTTTTCTACCTAAAGGTGCAAAGTATTGGTGAATAACTTGGCCAATAACCAACCAATTAGTTAGAAAGGGTGGTTAGTTAGAAATGGCACCAATAAGGATAATAAAAAGCAAAGCAAACTTTTACAAGTACAATTATTCAGCAGATAATAAAAGTCAGACTGAAGGCACAGAGCAAAGACAAAGACAAGGCAACTGTCTGATCTCAGCTCCTATATGCTGCCTAGCTGGAAAACTATAGTGTTGGGGAAGCCTTTACTGCCACGTATAAGCCGTGATGCCAAAGTGGCAGCAGTTTGAAACAAAGAGAACTACTTCAGTGAGTTACTCTGACTGGTTGTCTGTGAAAGACAACAAGTGTTGCACAGATCACAACACCTGAACACAGTTCAAAGCAAGAAAACAATGCGAAAAACAAAAATCCACCTTGTTCCAGACGGTGCAGTGAAATAAATCCAGCGACCCTACATCAGTGTCACATCACATTTGATCTAAGCTGCCGGCGCCGTATGTGTACACAGGTTGTTTTTGTGCGCCGTTTTGTTGCCTTTTCTACACAAACAACTGGCTGACATCTATTATAATGTATTTACGGCCGCTCGCAACGTGACAGTTTGTTACAGTAAACAAGCTGTTAGTGTTTTCAGCGATAGCGCATGTTCTATCCTTTCTATTGAACATTTAAATCACCGCACTCGCCATCACCATCCCGCTGTTAAATAATGAATATCTGTTGTTAGTAGACCCGCTTACCTGACTCTCTTCGTCTTCAGCTTCAAAACCTCAGCTAGCGCCGTTTTTCCCTCAGCTCAGACCGGCTCCGCTTTGTATTTATGCCTGGAAACCAGAAGCAGCCAGTTTGTCGGTGGCCGCTGCCTCCTCATTAATTAAATATGAGGAGTGATGACGACATAGACCAGCCCTCCAATGAGTCAGCCTGCTGCNCACACACACACACACACACACACACACACACACACACACACACACACACACACACACACACACACACACACACACTCCACATGTAGGTAAATCATCATAAACACGAATAGATAAATAATGCAATTGAATATTCTAATAATAATACACGATTAATATCGGCATTATAATAGCTTAATTATGTTCATGTTTTGATCGCAAGATTATTTTTTATTATTTTTCACAAATTACACTCAAAATACACATTTTATATATTGAATCTTTTATTTAAAACTAGTAGTCTCATTAAGGTCAAATCAGTTTACAGCAATAAATAATATACACAAGTTGGGCATTATTATCACATTAATTATCACAATTAGGCTACAAGTGATATCGCAAATTGTTGAAGACAGGCTTAATGTTTTCAGGTAAAATGAAAAATTTTAACATATTTTTCACATTGTTTCATACGTAAATAGACAAGGCAATAGAATAAGTCTCAAAAGTGATGATGATAAGTAAATGGTAACTTATTTAGAATGGCTTCATCAATAAAAATTTTAAAAAAGTGGTAAGTCCATCCTACCTTCTCATAGAGAACATAAAATAATAAGAATTATATAATGACTAATGTAATTTTCAGATCTTTTATATGAAATTATATGTGTTTAACCACATACAAGTTATATTTCACAACTGACAACAATTCAAATTTTGGGACATTTTAAGTAGCATTTCACACGTCAAAATATATTTTAAATAAAATGTCTCTAGGGTAAATTAGTTTACAGCTGAATTGCTGGGTAAGTATAAATACTTCAGAATGTACATACGTTTGTAAAGTACTAAAGTAAACATACTTAACAACACCCCCTCCCCCCAAAAAAAACATCTGAGTAAATATACACACCATCCTTCAGTCAACACATGCAAACCACTCTGTGTAATCCCTGATGTTGAACAAACAAAAAGAAATGTCTACAAGGATGAATTGATGTAAAAAAATATTATATACAAACCAGATGTTGATGCAACAGATGAAAATGAAAATGAACAGTCTTAAACATTTTCTCAGGTTAGTGCTGTAATTTAGAGGAATATGCACAACATTTATACACCCCACCTTAACCCCACAGCCACACTTTAAAAAATGTAATTTAAATAGAAAAGATGTCTCATGTCATATAAACATGTCATCTCAGTGACAAGTATATTTTAAATTGATTATTTGTATTTGTGGTGGATTTGTTTCATGTTTTTGGGCAAGAAATCTCTAAGGAAGCAGGCATCTTTGTTTTGGTGGGCTGACCTCTTAACCTCTCCAAAAGTCCACCCCAGCTGTTTTGTCTATACAGGCCCAAACTCATAAATCAACAGGAAGTCATGTGGGTGATTCAGTGGTGGGGTGCACACCTCTCGGATGTCATCAGCATTTGTCTGTGTATGGGCCAATAATCACTGAAGTTCATCTTACAGGTCACCTCCCTTCCTGTCCTGGGCTTTGTCTGTGCTCTGGTAAAAGAAGGAAGTTTGCCAGAGAGTCATTTGAATTATCAGCAGAAAATGACACACACTGCAACAAAAAATGTTACACAAACCATAAAACTGAAGCATTTAAAGTGAAAATAAATGTCAGTGTCATATGTACTTTATAGACAGTTTCTTATCTGTTAGTTTAAAGATATGGTATTGTTACTGCTGTCACAGCAATCCATGTGAAAAACATTTTCATGTCGAGGTGCTGAGTCAAACAAAAGTATAGATAACTTCTGCTTCACAGCAAAATAAACTAGATTAAAATCAATTATGATACAGTTTCATCAACTTCTCAAGTGGGTGTCTTGCAGAATCAAGGGTTTGATACACATCTCCAGAGTGTTACCCTCGTGTTGTTTTGGCCCAAGTTAGTGTTCACTGAAGAAGTTTGAAAATGGTGATTCTCCTCATGTGGATATAGTTTTTACCTCTCAACTTTTCATGTAACTGGAATACACTGTTCAGATGGATTTCTATTTATAATGCAGGTGTTGCTCTATCCTGTAAAGATGTCTGGTTAATTTACTGGTCCTCAAAATGATGGGGTCAGTTTAGGTAAACTTGGTTATGCTTTGGATGAAATGTCTCTGTTCTTTGTCTTGGTGTGGACTGCGCTGCTGTGCTGGAGACTTTCAATTTGTTTGAAATAGACAGTAACACTAAAAAGTTTGGACACACTTTCTTATTCAAGGGAATATAAAGGTCTGTCCAAACTGTTGAGTGGTACTGCTCTGGTAAAGCTCAGGTAAATTGCACACCATCATTGACTTCAAACAGGTCGCTTCATGTATGTTTAAGATAGATGTACAAGAGCTACATTACTCTCTGTTGTAGCTCTCTGCCACTACAGTAGTCAGATATGCACTGAAAACATGACATGCACAGGTAGGCAGGGGGTTAAAATGTCAAGCAATTCAAAGAGATACTGTTCTCCAGTTTTTTGTTTGGTTTTTTGGCTCCCTGTTTGCTGTTCTTCCACAGCACCTAATTTAGCTGCACAATGTTGGACGTTGTGTGGAGACCTAGTAGCTACATTAAGTCAGCACTATAATCCAAGGCGGAGTCCTCTAATGGGGTTTTATGGCTCTGAGAGTAAGCTCATAGTCTGGACCAAGAGAATTTGCATGTAACCCTGGGTGTAACTGTTTCAGAGGCTCTGCCCATTATAAGCTTGAAGGTGCGAAGTGCTATACTTCACTGCTTGACATAAGCTTTATTTGTAAACCTGAAGTCACATCAGGAGCTGGACTAACTGTGAACAATCATACAACAGGTCAGCATGACATAACCTGGATAGTCAGCCACTTATTCTCATTGAAATGGTAACTATAGATGCCCCAGATAACAATTCGCAGGAGGCTGAAGTGATGTAACATGTAACAAAAGGTGAATAAAAGCATCTTGCACATTAGTTTTAATGAAATGAGCAAGGACCTGACATAGATATTTTTATCAAGTATTAGATGTGACTCTGGCCTTTATAAACAAAAAAGTTCACTCTGAAAAATTCTACTAAAATAGTCTCAATACTGTTGTGCACTTCTACACTTTTTTTTTTTGATTATTGTAATTTGCCCAGCACTAGCTGACATCCAGGAAAGAGACACTGCTGTGCACAGGTAATCTTTAGTTTTTAGAGTAATACTTTACTCTAAATAGGGAAAGTTAAAGTCAAGTGTTACCAAAATGGATGATAATGGAATAAGATAAGATAAAAAGAAAAAGTTACAGTGCAGTGCAGATAACGAAATGGTCCTAAATTTAACTGAATGAAAATCAGTGTAAATCATATACCTAATATGCATAAAATGAATAGTCATATCAATAGATTTATTGTTTAGACATTGGATGGCACCATACTGAGTTTGTTGAAGCTCAGCTAAAATGGTAAGGGCCCAGCAGGAAACCCTGCAGGTCTCTACAAGACACATCAACACAGATTAAACAATCAGCTAGTCTTGTATTGACAGCATTATGTAACCACAGGACAGTTTTGTCCTCTCTATGTATTGGTTCACTGGGATCACATGTTCCTTTGCTATCATAATTACTTAACAGGGTGCCCCAGCCGAGGTGACGTGATTAGCACGTGAATATGCATGTGTCTGCTGCATAATTAAAGTGCACGGGAATGCTGGTGTGGGATTGGTGAGGCAGTTGGATCATGAGAAAGGCCCCTCTGTTTGTTGGTCTACTGGGGCACAGAGACCTCACATTGTGAGTCTGGCTAGTGTTGGGTTACTGTATTGTCCATCCTTTTCCCACCTCCCTTTCAGTCTCTTGCACAGCCACGCACCATGGAGGGGGAAGAAAGTAGCTTTTCATTGATGGGTCAGTTGGAGCATGCACAGGAACTCAGTGAGGAGGGGAGTCAGTCAGCTGGCGGCAACTGCCTCTCATGATCTTGAGCCTTCCCCGGCAACAAGCAACTTGCATGAATGCTTCAGAGTGAGTCATTACCTTGAACACCACCATGAAGCAGTGAGGAGGGTGAAGGACCAATCAGAGTGTAGTTGTTAATGCAAGGCTTATTGTTATAGTGTAACTTGCTGTGCTCAGACTTCAAGGTCCTTTGTGAGAGTGAAAGAACATCCACTATCAAGTTTGTGGAGTTCAGTGCAGGGCATTTGGAACTGCAAGCTTTCCTATTTGTGTGAGAGACCTACAGCACATGTTTTCTGAGGCACATAAAAATGTCTAGAAATTGCATATGTCGATTTCAATCTCTTTTATTTCTATCGATTAAACGCCTTACACCTGTTCATCAAAGGGCTAACAGCAGGGCCCAAAATTGTTATTAATTGATTTGATCTAACTTTTTAAATGCTGATTTGCCCTACATCTGATAACAGCAGTAAAATCTGGTGAAATACTGAATGAGGTTTTATGCTCATTTCAAGTTTTGGGGTATATTGAGTTTAGAAACACTAGAATTGTCATGTAAAATACTCATGTTTATAGTCTGATGACTTTTAATTGTCTTATTGTGTGACCCTAACCCTAATGATCTGAACTCAACTAAACTAAACTGAACTTTATTTTTAACTGTAATATGTTGCTTCCCTCTTGGGTTGCTAAGGCTCCAAAACTCCACAGAAAAATACAGAAGGCATGACCTCCATGACCTAACATGAACAGGAGAGTCAAACTTCCTTCCTTTTAACAAGTGAAACAGCTTTGCTACCGTGCCATTTGAAGCAATAAAATGGAAGGATATAAAAACACATTCTTTTTACATCTTTCATGTGCCCCTGATAAAAAGTACTCTGTGAGGAAGGTAGCTGTTTCCCTTGATGGTAAACATATCACAGTGCTGTGTCATTGAGGAATTTCATCACCTCGAGCCATGGAAGCTCTGGAAAGATGAGCTATTAAATGTCTTAGTGTTTACCAGAGCAGGCAAACAGCTGATTGCATGGCCAAAAAGATTTCACTATAATTCCATTCCAGCATGTTTTTCACCTCTTCTCCTTTAAACTGTTGCCCCTTACTCTATTTCACACCCTTTTGTGTATACTATCACACCACTGGTTGCACAACAGGTCTTGGCCAGAGGTCTGAGTTTTCTGTTGTTGTAGTGTAACAAGGAACCCTGTCACAAGTGTTTTGGCCAAATCCTTCCTCACTCAGTGAAACTGATGCCTTCTACTCCTCCTCCCCCGCTCTCTCCACTCTCAAGTCTCTCTCCCACATGTTAACTAGTACATTGCCTTTGTGACAGAATCTCCCAGACAACAAAGCACCTTATCTTAGTAAGGCTGAGGAGTGGTAACAATGTACATACAGAGTAGGCTTTACAACCCTGTATTGGCAATCATTCCTTAAGTAGGGGTAGGGTTAAATGCTTTGCTGGGGTCATCCTTCTCTGGTGATTTGTTGATAGGCCCACGTATCAACAGAACTTCAAGAAGATCAGTAAAGAGTCCAGATTTCTCCAATCGATGATTCAATCTCATTTACACAGACCTCAAATCATAACCAGCAGTAACAGGCTTTCAAGAAAATTAGTCTAGTCCAAGGCAATGTCACAACAATGTTAGCTATAGTTGTGAAGGCTTGCCATACTACACTATTATATTTGTAACAAAGAAAAGAAGAGTAAGGTATGTCAAATTTAAATTTTGGCAAATTTAGCATAACTTTGATCCAACGTCTAAATTTAAACACAGGCTATGTCAGTTCACTTTGAATGAGTGCTTATTTTGGACAGACTACCTTTATGCTTTTACTAAATCTAGCTTCACATGAACTAAAAACACAAAGGCACAAACAAACTTTTTAATTTTACTGAATCACCTTTTCATAAATATTAAGACTAAGTTCTAAAATATTCTAGTACTATTACAAAATTAGCCACACTGAAATAAGCCATCATTGCTGCACCGTCTCAAAAGAACTGAACAAGGCTTAGAAACAGGAGGATTATACAAGTCTGCACCCACGTTAATCTCCTCTGTGATTTCAGTATGAAAATAAAACAACTGCAGTCAGACTGAGAAACAAAGTGATAGTAACAGAGTTGTGCCTGAGAAAATGTACAACAATTAATCATTTAGCAGGACAAATACCTACAGTAAAGATAACGAGGATATCTCTGGAATTGCACAAATTTTTATTTCTGTCAGAAATCAGTAATTAAAATGACCTGAAATCTTGATTGACGATGAATGAAACTCTTTTGAATTTTAGAAAAAAGTAGTGTTATACAATTCAGTTCAAAAATATCTCAAAAAGTTAAATTATACCACAAATCTATGCTAAAAATGTTCACTTAGTTTCCATGGTTATATAGAATGGTTATGCAGTTATTAATCTTGTGTAATGTAACATCAAATGGATCGCCTCTAGTACAGTACAGTTTATATATTGTACCATGTGGTGTCCTGTAAGGACATCTATCTTGGGGCCTTAACACTTAGAAGGACTATTTAATCAAAGGGAAAAAATAAATATTACATACTATCATTAATACACGGTATGTGGTTTTCAGTTTGTGATCTATAAAAACATTATCTATCATGATTTGTCACTATTCAAATATTTAAAAAAAAATNTAAAAACATTATCTATCATGATTTGTCACTATTCAAATATTTTAAAAAAAAATTTAACAACTTGTTAGTATTAGTATCAGTTCAGTTTTCATTTCATTTTCCACTCTATCTAGAAACTGCTCAACATCTTCACAAGAACATTTTAAATGTATATCATCAGCAAACAAAACAATCTTTAGTAATCTGCTTGTACTGATCTGTTTGGTCAGTGTTTGTTTAACTCGCAATAATGTCATTAATTATTCTTCTTTGATTTCTTTGAGTCAGAGATATCAAAACAAATCATTCAGGCCAACATTTAATTTATGCTTTTCGTGGCAGTTTCATTGTGTGAGCTGATGACTTCATGCACTCTCCTGTTATATTTTTGCACTTCTTTGTATTTCCACATGTATATCCAGTCAGTCATCATACTTGAAACATGCTCACTTGTATATTGATGTGTGTCTGTCTGGATGTTTGTTTTACTCAGCATATTCAATTCCTTGGTCCATTTCCACTTCTCCACTTCTCCATCTGAATCAGCACAACAACAAGCTTTTATCCAACTTATGCTGTTTTTAACTATTACTGTCTGGTTTGAACAGAAGAATCAGCTTTTTGCAAGTAGGACAAAGGGGAGTGTTGAAGAATGAGGGCAAATGTCCATTGCCTTTCCTTTTTATCCCTATCAAAAAAATACATTCTCAGTTAACGGAAAGAAACATATTCATGTTTGAGACTTTAACTCTTCTTCCTAAACATTTGCCATATTTCACTTACAGGTCTTATGGCATTACATGTGATCTCTAATTCTGCATAATACTACAGAAGCAAAACAGTGTTCTATATTTTAGTACTAATAGTACCTTGAAAATAAAATAGAAAAAGGTCAGTGACTTTTCTTCTAAGTTAATAAGAAAGCTTTAAATGTGCTAAAAGGAGATATAAAATGAATGAGTAAGTGAAGTAAGTGAAGTAGAAAAAAATCAATTTTGTAGGTGTATTTGTAATCCACATGCAGTATCAAAAAAATAGATAATTAAAGGATGGCTTCCTCTTAACTTGCTAGACCAAGTTTAACCAAGAGAGTCTGGCTGCAGCAGCTGCACTGTCAGGCCC
>JANJYP010022063.1:0-15545 GCA_024605115.1 Rastrelliger brachysoma | reverse complement strand
CTGTTTTTTCTCTGTCCTCTGCATCTGTCATCCCCTCTCTGTCTCTTTAAGGGCCTCTGTAGGCCCCTCAGATGGTGAGGTGTTGAGTTTCAAAGTTGTTCTCATATTGTGTGATTTATGATGGAAACAGAGGTAGTCAGACTTTCTTTGCTGTCTTGGTCTTTCCTGTTTATTCACAATCATGCTCCACTATCACATCTCTCTACTCAGACATCTAAAGACTTTGAAGAAGCAGTAGAGTTAATATATACTGTATGTGGTAAGGATTATTAAGCTGTCTCCATCTTTGACAGTTTATCCAGGCACTGGATCTTATTAAACTGCTCATGTCATCAAATGCACACGTGAATGGCTGTTGCATTGATTTAATTATCAAATGTAACTCATGGTATTGATATAATCTTCATCTTCAAACACAGAATGCATAAAAGCCACCTCCCACTTAATAACACATTCAACACATTAGGGAGAGTTTCCTCATCATCATCCTCANATGTAACTCATGGTATTGATATAATCTTCATCTTCAAACACACACATACAGGAGAATGCATAAAAGCCACCTCCCACTTAATAACACATTCAACACATTAGGGAGAGTTTCCTCATCATCATCCTCAAATCTTTCTTTACACCAATAACACCGACCCATTTCTCACTCCATACACCATTGATCTAATTAATATTATTCATGTTGATGTGAGGTAATTATGCAGAGTTGTCGCACCTGGATAAACTGTGTATCAGTGGTGACGCCTATCTCACCCCAAGGCTGTATGTTAATTAAGCAGAACATCTGGCAAGAAGGGAAACATGCTGTTGAGTCGCATGGAGAGGACGCTCCCTTGATGTAAAGTGCTGAATGTTTTTGGAAGGTCAGCTTCAGTTAAATCTGTGATGTGCGTATCCTCCGTTGCCAGGATCTGCTCCACTCAAAAATCTGATAAGCAGCCAATCTCTCTCTGATTTGATGGAAAAATTCTGGTGGAGACAGTGGATGTTGACAGTGAGTGCTGCTTTGTGCTGTAAGGTCAAGAAATGAAACTCAGTTACTCTAACTGTACATGCACCTACATTTATCTACACTTTCAGAAGGGGAATATTGGACTGTATTGATGAAGCCCAAATAATAAACACAACTGAAACAATTAATCTATTAACTGCAGGAAACTAGGGGAAAATTCCTCTGATAAAGTAATCAAAGGAATTTTCCTTTCAACTAAAAGATTAGTTTGAAATTTCTGGGAGACCAGGGGCCCCATTTATAAAACTGTGCGTACGTTACTGAAAGTGTACGTACACCCAAAAGCCAAAGGTTGCATACGCCAGAAAATATTTAAGACTTATAAAACCCTGCATATGCACACCTGTAAGCAACCTTTATAAATCACAGCGTGACCACAGAGTGACAACAAGTGTGCTGTGTGCATTTAAACTGGGACGAGGAGTCAGAGTCAATAGATAATTCACCTTCACAAAATTAGCTATCAAGAACCATAATGGTTACAGTCTTGTATTTTTTGAACTCACCTAGAAGCCAGCCACGCCGCCCTGCACCTGCCTATAGTCTGTTCCCTACACTGACTGTGTGTCAGGATAAAAGGATCATGTGTTGGGCTAGGCCAACATGCCTATGTTTGTGAAGTTCACATGTGCATCATATATGATTTGAACATTAATAGAGTGCACATGCTTTTGATTTATGTAAATGAATTATTTTTCAGATGGTGCCCGTATAGCAATATGAATGCATGAATGCAATTTCACCAATTATGCACATTAAGCACATTGAGTTTACGCTTGTCATATGAAATGTGCTATATAAATAAATTTGTCTTCGACGTTTGGGAAACCATTTCCGATATGAAAAAAAAACCTGACTGCCAGGAGCCGCAATGTAGTGAGGACCTGCATCTGCACCGGGATGGCATGGTTCTGATGCGTTGCCCTCTCTCATGCTGGTCCCAGCTTGGTACATAGATCCAAGAGCGTAGCTCTAAGCAGGAATCTAAAATGGCTAATAAGCCAGTCATCATCATCATGGGCCAGTAAGTTGTTATGGTCCCTGAAGACTCTCACCCTCCTAATGCTCCTCCAACAGTGCCAGCAGTGTCATAGTGCAGCATTATGCACAGAGCTCGCCGCTGTATTTATAGATTTAGAATAATCAGACTGATTTCTGACAACACCTTGAATAATCAGTTTGTGCTACCCCCGCACCATGAAAAATATTCTTTAGACTGAAGTGTGTGAACTACCCTTTTCTTTATGCTCGACTTCTTATGAAAAGCATCAAGTAGAGCTGACAAACTGAGAACAGCAAGGTATATAGTATAACGATTGTGCTAAAGAGTAATCGTGTTGTTTTCCACACTGCCAATGCCAATTTAATTGCCATTTGATTATTTGTCCACAGTAACACAGGAAAATATGATGTTATTTACACATTAGGCATATGCTTCATTCCATACAGCCGCGCTGTCCTCTCCTCCTGCTCCAGGAGTGGACAATATCACAGAGACAGTGATTAAATACAGAGAAGGGATTTTGATTCAGAATTTTCAGTTAGATTCTAAGGAGATGTTTCTCAAACAGTTACTCAGTCCAAAGCAAAATAACGCTGTTGAATTAAATCATTCCGATGACACGGCTCTAATGCATTACACAGGTTGAAAATAAATGTGTGAAGGGCAATAATAAAACATAATCATTCTTCCCACTCTTCATTTCTTCAGTCTGCACTGTCTATGTTGCCAATTCCCCTTTTCCTCCAAACGTACGCATGGATCAGAGTTTGCTTAGGGGTGCGCAGGTTTTCCTGTCAAGTCTGTTTTTTATAGATTTAATGTACTTTGCGTAGAAAGTAACATACACCCCGTTTTGTGCGTACACCACGTTCATAAATGAGACCCCAGTTTATTTGCTCTCTGGCAGACAATTAGATGACGGTACAGATCAAACTTAGCAACCAGTTAGTTTAGCCATGCAAAAACACTGGAAACATGGGGAAGCAGCTAGCTTTCCTCAGTCCACCCATTAGCACCTCCAAGGGTCACTAATTAACTAACTGATGTTATATCTGGTCGTTGTTTCGTTCTTTGTTTAATCCACACAAAGTTATTTGTAAATACAAAACTAGTAATTTCCTCCATAAAATGAATGTCTTTGGGTTGTGGACTCCTGGACAGAATAACTGTTATTATTTGAACACATTAGCTTGGGCTTTGGTCAGTGACAATGTTTTTTTTGACTAAAATCAATCATTTACTAACTGAAATAAACTCAAATATGTTTCCTGGATTTTTCAGCTTGCAAGATACAGAGAAAAATAAATGGAAACATCCTTCGAGCAGCTTAATGTCCTTGGACCAGGCATAATCCTTGTCTGGGAAAGCAGCTGATACAGTTTTTGTAACTGTGTCCCGGGGCTTAAATCAGGGTCATATGTATTGTAGCTGAGTATCACTGCATCTGGATGTGTCAAAACATTTTGTATGAATACATTCAAAAAGATTGTGTAAAAAATATCTGTA
This sequence comes from Rastrelliger brachysoma, assembly GCA_024605115.1. Lineage (NCBI taxonomy): Eukaryota > Metazoa > Chordata > Actinopteri > Scombriformes > Scombridae > Rastrelliger > Rastrelliger brachysoma. The sequence continues at coordinate 12,012 of JANJYP010022063.1, read as the reverse complement.
GCTGTGCAGAACATTGACACCTCCTCAAAACACTACACACATTACATTACACACACTGGGGACTTACCCACAGAAGGCGCTGAAAGCATGATTCTAATTTTATGCCATACAAAATGGCAAAGTTTGCGCAACAGAGTGACAGACAAAGGGACTTATACCATCTGCTCTCAGCTAAAAAAGGCCAACAATACATCAAACTGTAAGAACAAAAGACAACTGCACAATGGAGGAAAAAGTTATTAACTCACAAGTGTCTCAGCTTTATGAATATGCTGTGGTATCTCCCATCATAAGTCTTAGAAGTAGACACATTTTGGTCATTGAAACAAACCTTATTTTTTTTTATAAATACCTGCTGTTGGTGTTGCTATCAAAACAAAGGGTTATCTAAGTATATGAGAAAAAAAATGTGACACATTCTTTATGTCTCACTTCTTATGTTCAAACTATCTGTATCCACCTCCCCTCTCTCACCCAAGCCATCCACATTCACAGCTTTGCTTTCAGCTAGTCATGCATACTAATCTGCACTGTAACTTGGAGCAGTGGCCAGCCCCTGCCTGCCTGTCCCATCAAACATGCATAAGAAACAGATGTATCTTTGATGTAGGCTTGTTCATGCTACCCCATGTGTCTGAGTATATGTGTGTGCGTATGTTTATGTGTCTCTCTGTCAGTGTGCTCACAGGCCTTGCGGGGGGAAGCCAGACTGGGGAAATGTGACTGCATGCCCCAACATACGAAGAGGGAAGGAGGGCTGACACAGATCCCTGGCAGGACAAATAATCAATGCTGCAAAATGTTGCTATACATTATCTTAAAAGTAATTATGTCACCATATGTTCACTTGAGTATTTTCAGAATTATTTCTTTTTTTTTTTTTTGCTCTAATTAAAAAGATTACTATAACAAATGCTGTGTTTACATTTTAACTCTGGAAGTGTCCTGCTCTCTGTCATTAGTCAGTATTTGAAGATATTAGTCATCTGTAAAATTAGGGATAGTTTGATTTGTAATACCCAGCTGATTACAATTAAAACTTCCTGTGTATTGTTTTGGCCACCCAGCTTTTTACAAGAGTGCATGCTGATGCTAGGATATTTTCCTGGCACTGCACTCTGTGACAAGTATGGCAGTGATCCATGAGACTGTCGTCTGTAAGCACCTGGAGTTGTGAAAACTTCCCTTGCACAAGATTTTAAACAAGTGCAATAATGAGTCATCATCAGCGGAGAGCGCTTATCTTGCTTGTCATTAGCCATATGCATGCCAGTAGCTGCCTGGTGCACTCTGTCTGGGTGTACATCCTGCAAATGGCAACATCTGCAGTAGTGAGTGACATCAACACAGCCTCCACCCATATGCCCCCCTCTCATGTCCTTACATGAGTTCATGACTGTGTAGAGTGACCCTGACCCCATCTTCCTACCATCTACAAACACATGGCCAATGAAAGACTTGAAAGACAAGCCCTATGAAACATACAGTGACACAATTTTTTTTGTCCCTCATGCCATTGTCACCCCCCTCTCTCACCCACTCCCTACATCTCTCACTCACCCACACACACATCTTTTTCCTTTTCCCCTAAGACAATTGTGTTGCTCACTCTCCATTGTGGAAGCCAGTCATTTCCACATGTGTGCAGGCCATAAAAAACAGCAAAGAGCCGACTAAAAGCATCCCTTTCCTGACTAGCAGGGTCACAATTTGTCTCATATAAACACAGGACACACCTTAGCCCAACAGTTTGCACATATCCTTCTGACCCCCTTACCTCATAGTGCTCTTATTGCTCTTCTTTCCACTGGCATATTATATCAGTGACCAAAAAATGCAAATAAAACTGCCTGTCTTTCTTCAATAAAATAGCAAAATAGTATAGCACTCTTTGTGGTACTGTTATGGACTTTTTGTGAAACTTTAGAGGAGTTTTCAAAGGGGGTAAACTCTGAAGCTGAGGGTCTTTTGTGTCTTCCAACGTGCCTCGCGTTGAGTTTCCCTAGCATTGTCATGACAACAGTGTGTACGCACCGACACTGGCCTTTGAAAACAATACACACCAAAAGTTAACTCATGTGAGCCAGCTAGCTGCTTTCTCTTCTGTAGCTAACTTTAGTCATACATACGCAAAAAAAAAAAAGTCGCGACGGTAAATATAACCAAGAACAAGTGCACAAGTGTTTAATAAAGAGAGGGAAAAAAGTGTGCAAAGATGCATTTTCATACCTTCTTTACGAGGGGGAAGACTTCTTTTTCCTTTATAAAGTATTCCTGGGTCGAGTTAAGGCAAGCTACAGTAACACTAGCTAACTTTTGTTGCGTTTTACTCAAGATTTAGCTAGTTTGTTACACCGCTACTAGCATTATCTAAACTTGCATAGACGCTTGTGGGCTTTAGCACCAACACGACATGTGAGAGAAACAACGTCCAGCGGTGTCCTTTCTCCGCCCATACTCATTCTCTCAACTCCTCTGCCCACTTCTATCAGAGGATGCTTTGCTCCGCCTCACTTCAAGCTTGGAGATAAATCACTATAATCACACACCAGTTTGTGTCTCCTAAATGCTGACAAGCTGTCTGCTCCCACAAGGCTATGACAGAAAAAAATGACATATAATTCATTTAACTTCCACTCAGGTTCTAGTAATTCCCACTGATTCACCTACACTCATCCACCCCCCCACCATCTCTTTCATCTCAATTCCTATAATGCTACCAACAAATTCCAAACTCAATTTTGCTGATACACACACGACGANAGGTTCTAGTAATTCCCACTGATTCACCTACACTCATCCACCACCCCCACCATCTCTTTCATCTCAATTCCTATAATGCTACCAACAAATTCCAAACTCAATTTTGCTGATACACACACGACGGTTATCTTAATAAGACGGTAATGGGTTTCTGGACGTTGCTGTGCTATCTCATTATTGAAGTGCCCAACCCGGTTGATATTGGCCTAATCCTTTGAACTTCCCCGGTTCAAACAGCTCGGGTGACACCGGCATTAACGGAGATAATCCAGACTCACTGTTTCACATGCTACTTTTTATCCTGATGAAATTTAGATTTCACTGGTTGGGTTTAAAGTAGTCTAGTGGTACAGTTCAACCAAATAACATGCAAGCCAAATTAACTTTTTTAAAAATTAATCTAGCGGCAATATAATAATGCTCAAATGAAGGATTTAAACCATGATATGTTATAGGTATAAGTATATTAAAAATTCCAACTAACAAACAAATTACTTGGATTCATGGAAATAGAGAAAATAATAACCAAATACAAAATATAATGATCAAGCAGCATTTGTTTGTTTGTTACAAAGACAAAGTCCCATAGTATTAGTGTCATATATTAACAATTTCGGTTTTCATATATGTAATGTCATACAGGTCAGTCATCATTTTCTCAAAATGCATTTGATATAATCTACACCCATACATGGTGAGGTAAAAAGCTAAATACACTAGGCTATATGTTTCTTTATTTTTCCCCTTTGTCTCATTCTGTAAGAGCTTCAAAGCAGAAAGACAGACAATGATAAAACCATCAGAGGAATGCAGTGCCTAACTACAGTAAGTATTACTCAGAGCAACATCTGTGATAATAAAGTAGGTCGGTAGAGGTAATAAAAGTAATAGTGGCACCAGTAGTTAGAGTACTGGTGTTAAATGTAATATGACATTGGTAGTACCCTGTGATTAGTGGTTTAACAGCCATAGTATACTTTAATAACTACTATCAAAGTTTTTCTTTTCTTTTTTTTTCCTGTTGAGTCAGTTGAGTTTAGGCTGTAGGTCAGGTGGTTTAAAGCATTCTTACACACAACAATAAATCAAAGAAAAGTGAACTGAAGTATTACTCAGCATAGTTGTGGTGATAGTTGCAACATCAGCAGCAGAAAGTTATATGATATGATATTATGATATGATATATTTTATGACGTCTAAATATGAATCTGTGGACAAAAAACCATGCATTTTAATAACAACAACCAGGCACAGTCAATTCAACGAAACTTTAATGTGTAAATCCATGTCGCAAAATTACAGATGAAATGATGGGACATATGATGACACTGGAAATCCAGTGTGGGTGAGGAATATATATTTATAATATATTTAAATGTTTTAATGTTTACTTTTAGTGTTGTGAACGTTTGATAAAAACGTAATGTTACATTTGTAGGGAACATTTTCAGATCTGTTTTATTGCATTTAGACATAACCCACACATTGTTGATGCCAGTTCAAATCATACACTTGATGGTACACATGTAGAACCACTAGATGGCATTAGAGAGCCATTATTTGACGTTTGTCTAAAGAACGGGAAACGCGTATGAGATTTAACATTTAACATTTAATTTAAGCCATGGTAAGAGTTTTTAAGGTATGGTTTAAAAAAATGAATGAAAAATACTCAATCAGATAGGTATTTATTGTTGCTGTTTTTATTTTTTATTTTTCTCACCGGTAACGACATTCGTCCCCGGATATCCTAGTTGCAAATGTCCATGTTGTTCATGGGAAATAGAGTTTTGAAACCCCGTATTCTTGTATTGGCTTTACGTACGCTAACCTGCGTACACGCGGGTCAGATTATATAGAGTAGGCTTTTTACGTACGTGCGCTCTGTATTTGCTCCTTGGAGATTCCCCTTCCTTCCTGGGCGGTTTGAGGGAAACCTACACGGTCGCATCAGTTTCGGTAATATCTGGTGGAGTGAAAATAAACTGTACATATAGGTGTTTGTCACAAATGTCTGTAACATGCCCCGGCAGCGGAGAGCGTGAAGCTAAAGCTTGGAAAGGTTACGGTGGCTAAAGTACAACACGGGAAGAACTTATCGTCTCGATGGCTGTGAAAAGTTAACGCGCAGACGACTGAAAAACAGGAATAATTCCTCTTCAGCCGATTTAAGGTAAGAATAGCCAATTCGTGCGTGGACTTCTCTTCGTACACAGCTGTATGGTATCGTCGATACCGTCGACCAAATAGTGTCTTTGTTTACAGGGTGCCTCATGTCCTCTGCTCCTGTTGTCTCAATTGGGGTTGTTCAGTGTTAGTGTAATTAAGTGACAGGACTCACAGGCTTACAGTTTACCCACAAATAGATTGATTATGTGAGAGTCCCGCGTATATTTAACCATGGTCATACATCACGTCTGAGGAGTTCATCTTATTCCCTCCGCCTCCCTGTGCAGATCAGGATAACACTAACAGCATGGGCATTTTGATATGACTAGTTTGCTCCAGGGAGGTCAGAGGGGAAGGTCAGCTGATTAAACTTGCATCTGGAAACCGTAGACACATAGGCTTGTTCGTGGGCGCTTTGGCATGTTGGATGAGTTGCTGACTTGAGGCCTGAACACTAATCCAGTTGAAGAAGAGGCTACATGTCAAACTGAAACCCACATCAATGTCTTTACATTATTTCATTGAGATTGTTTGCAAGTGAATTTACAGTGGGGACTCATTTCTGCCCTGCTTCCAGCATGTTCACCAAGGAGGAGAGAGAGGGGGTGAGGGGTGGGGGGCTTGTGACAGTGAGGACATTTTGGGTGGGATAGAAATGACAACTGACAATGTACCATGAAATCAGCTCACATCCTTCCTTTCCCTTCCTGCTATGTCCCTAGAGAATAGAAATGAAATCCAATCTCTCTCTTCTCTCTTGCACCGACTGTGTCAGCTGCTGTCTCACTGGGTGCTGACTTGCAGAGGGACAGGTGGCCCTTAGACAGGTGCATCCCTAACAAAGGGTCGCAGTCCTCTTGACTTTGTCTGGACTATGTCCAGCTTGTTTTTTTCTTTTAAGTTACACAACAGTATTCATATTACCATCTTATGACTACAATCTGTGCAAGCAGTTTTGGTAATACTAATATATCTACATTCATATGTAAACAGAAAACAGCTGAATGTGATTGTGCAACCTGCACTTCTCTTGGACTTTGAATTGAGCTTTAGAAGTAATACTGGTAAGTTGATAAACTGGTTGTTAACAGCATTGAGAATGACGCAAGTCTTCTTGAAAGCTGTCGCCATGCACTCTGCTTATTTAGGTTGGACTTGATTCTACATTGGCATGTGTGTTAAATATTATTGCAGGCTATACTTTTCTCTGCAGCTAAAGCCAAGTTTACCCAGCGATAAACCAGTTTCAGTCTCAACAAATTCAACAAAGGAACAGGAACCATGCCAGGAGCTGTGCGTGAAGAACACACCCTTGCAGCCGCTGTGAACCTGGTTAAGCAGAGTTCCAGACAAATGACTGCCCACACAGTCAGTCTGCTTGAAATCAGTGGTAATTCATGGCTAATGGTTAACTCACTGCTTTATGCAACAAAGGATGCACAGAAAAATATGTCGTATGAGTCATTTCAGTTGAGGTTAGGCTTGTGCTTTATGCACTGCCTTGCTGGTGAACACTGAATTCAGAGAGGGAATGAGAGATCAAGAATGAGGTCAGCAAAGTGATGTGAAGTGGAAGAGAGAGGAGAGGGGAAAGTTTGAAGGCTTATCTCAGTAATATGCAGGGACAGTTGAGTGATGATGATGGTTGTCGCCCAGTCACCACTGTCTTGTTGTTAACCCTTCACTTACTCCTCTGGAAATATTCATAAAGACTTGGTTAGCCTCTTCTTTCAATGAAACAACAGAAAAATATCAGTTTGGAGTCATTTGTGCAAGTGTGACATGAGGTGTATTTAGTTGGTGTAATCAAGATAAATATGGCTCATCTTGCCCAGGCTGTCTCTGACATGCATCACTATTCATTACTCTATTCACATTAATGAGTAAGACCTCTGGCTCGGGCTCTATTGAGGTTTATTTAAATCTCTTGAACGCAGCCTTCCAGCTTTTCTCTGCTAGCCAGGCCAGTGCGCATGCGCTGTGCTGACACTCCAGTAATCCGCTGTTAGAGAGGAGATTGCATCCTCGTCCACTGCGCTCAGTCTATCAGTGAGGGAGAATTAAATACCGTGGGGCAAATATATATACAACGGGAGAATAATAAAATATAATGGGACCATTAAATACAGGCATTAAGAGATGGAGCAGTTTTACACTATGAGCGGTCTAACACCCAAGACGACAACGGGACTGGATCGAGGATGTCTTGTAATGTAAAGAAAACCAGGCTCAGCATCTACAGCTCAAACGCTGGAAATATGAGATGAACACAGACTGGATTGGAGCGGGTCGGAAGATGGTGACATTTGCGACAGAGTGCCCCTTTTTTGGATGAAACCTCTTCGGCTGTTTTCACGTCTCCTCAGCCCATATGTCGCCTCCTGTACGGTACTCTCCCTGGCCTCTGTACCGCTATACGGGATCGCACACGGACCACCTTTTTACACAAGTAATGCTTTGCAGTGCTGTTAAAAAGATACACTGAAAGCTAATGTGCGCGCGTGTTATCAGCGTTTAATTATCATGCAACATTCAGTGAACCGGGAAACCTAAACTGTAGATTTTAGGACGTGTGATCACCGCCTTTTCTCCGTGATAATCAGCTGATACTAAATCTATTCCGTATATTTTTAAGATTTAACCAACCGCGGAATATCGCTTAGACTTTTGCCTCAGGGTTTTACAGACTGTCGAAACTCGTCGAGATGTATGCAAATATAGTTTCTCCACCTTCAAAGCTTCGCTGGAATGATAGTGCTTTCCTTCAGCTGCGTTTCCTGTAGACTCTTGCAATGACAGGCTGGCAAGTCCACATAGATCCAAGCACAAGTTGATGAGCTAGACTGACCGACCTCGGTAGTGGGATCAGACCCAAATTAAGCTGTGTCTCACAGACAGCGGAAACTAGGATCATCTCCCGTCCTTGTATTAGCAGAGCACCGCAGCCCGAAACAGAACATTCCTCTGTTATTTTGTCGGATGTGACACAGAACTTGCTGCTCAGCTATAAACATATTTATGTTGTGGTAAATTAAGTTAAAGCTGCCCCTTGAAGAATCTTTCTGGAAATATATTTTTCAAACTTTGGTTAATTTCCAAAGTTTTCTTTTTTCACATGGAAATACAAAATTTTCGTCATAACAGAAGTGGCCTAATCTTTGAGAAAGCCCTTCCCAAGGATTTCAAACATGAGACTTTATCCAGTGGGAGAAATACAGCTGGGGTGTTTTACTGGTAAGCCTCCACAGCAGCTGTTAGTCAGGCTGCATGTCTGAAAGATGAGACTTGGATATTAGCATACTTGTAGTATTGCCAACACCCCTCCCAGAAAATGCAATGCATTGATGTCCTCCTATGCCTATATTGTAAATAACTTGAGATCCATGCCACCATTGATTGGTATCAGTTATCTTAAAGGACTGCAATGCTCTTGTGATGTCCTGCATGAACTCTGAACTGTTTGGGGGCTGAGACACACATTTTCCTGCTGTCGCAAAGAGGAACCAGGCATGAGATTGCACAGACTGGGGGAGATGTGTCAGAAGGAACACAGGAGGAATTATGAGTGGCACTGTGGAAGACCTAGTGAAGATGGTTACAAGCTAAAAGTCTACAGGAGAATGAATTAAAAACCTTTGCTGTGAGAAAACTGCATTCTAAATTCACTGTGGTTCAATCAGCACTTCACACACCAAATTGCTATTTTAATTGAGAACTTCTTCCTCCATGCACTGTGGGAAATCTGCATACTTGGCCACCTGCAGGTTACACTTATTTTTAAGTACCCTTGTCTTTGATTCCCTGTTGGTGTGTTTTTTTTATTTGGTTTCATGCTAGCGCAATCAGAGTACTACTACAGGAAGAAATTATACCTATTTGAAGCGGAAAGTTATCAACAGGAGGTTTACTGCACATACCGACACATGATTTGAGTTTCTGTTGTGATCAAAACAACCACTGTTAGTGTTTTGCAGTGACTGTCTGAATACAACTGTGGACCCCTTGTCAACTTTTGTGCTGTAGGGAAAAACAAAACAAACCGGTCCCTCTGTTAGAGAACATTCAGAGACTATTATCCTATCTCTGTGGTGATGGGGAGCTCGGCCTCGTCTCTCACTGCAGAGACTGAGTCGGACCATGGCTTCCGCAGCACCCCCTACCCATCGTCACCCCCTGTGGGCTGGCTTAGGAACAGCCACAGCAGCCCGGTGTGGGGCACCACCTTCATCACACGTCAGCAGCAGCACCCGCTGCCTCACAGAGAGCGCAGGTAAGAGCCAACAGTGTTTTGCCAGCCAGGTGCCAACACATCTCTCAGCTGAGTGCACTCGGGGCACAGGGCGCGACTCTCTGCTCGCTTGGGGAAGCCACAGTAGGAATGAGACGTGGGGTTGTATTACACTGCAATGCTGTCATGTAGAGCTGAGAGTGTGGAGTACAACTTTCAGGGGGCATTATTTGGAAAATCATGTGGTGATGCTGTCTTTGGCTTCAGTGTCTGTATGAGGTGCATTTTACGCTGTAAAATGACACTTCATCAGCGTTGTTTATTTTGAAAAACTTCCTACTTCTTCACACACAGTAGGCTTAGTCTCTCACATGCCTTTAGTAAAGCTTACAGAGGATTCAATAACCTCACAGCTATGGATCAAATCCACTGTTTCATCAAAGCTTATCTAATCAAAGTCTGCATTTTGATGTTTTTCTATGATGCACCCAAAATCTGGCTAAGCCGGATTTGTAAACCAAAATCCCACCCCCTTGGTTCCTCCTAGTCCAGCTGTACAGTATGTGCTACTATTCAGGCAGTGCTGAGTGGATTGCCCGAAGAGATGAATTGACATGGCCACTGTGAGCCCAATGAAAACCAGCCCAAGGGTAATCTCTCTGTCATGCTTTTTCATCAAGCTTGACTCAATCTTGTTAATTTAGGCAATTATTGAAAGCAGAGTGACATCCTTTTAGATCTTGATAACACTGGCTTCATGAATATGTTCTTACACACACAGTTATCCACACATAGTAGCCCCTGCTGTGTGTAGAAGCACCTTGTAGTTTGGTTGTCTGAAATTGTTGTCAGTTTTCAGACTACAACCACTATTAAGATTTTATCGGAGAATGGACCTTTTATTGAGTTAGCAGCGGCTATGTAACCGAACAAGGTTTATGTCTTGCAGTGCAAACTATTTGTGGAAGAGACATGCTATTGATATAGATGGTGTTTCACAGTAGTAACTGCATTAAAAAGATACATTCAGTTACTGTATCTACAAAAAAGAATGCCGCAATAAGCCATTGTTCCAGCCATTGTGGTCTAAATCACTGTCAACAAACTGAAAGGCCTATCAGCAGTGTGTAAGAGGCTCAGTTTGAATGTGCAGCTCATCCAGCAGTTTTGACTGACTTTCATCCAAGAGATGATCTCCTCAACCGCCCTCACAGAAACTTGTTTAGAAGCATTTCCAGTTTTCCTTCAGCTTTTTTGGGTCATGTCTCGATGAAATGAGAACAGGCAGTTGATATCGACCGCCTGTAGTGTATTGAAGTTGTTGCTGAGTCACTCAGGGCTTCATGGTCCGGTTGTTAGTTATTGATTTTCAGAGAGCCCGATCACATTTCCCCACAATGGATGTCATTATTTATTCAGCATCAGTCTCCAGTTGGGCTTTCATCTTTCTTGATTCCTGCCCGCCGCCTTCAATGCTTTCCTTGCAGTTGCTTTACATTTAACAGTTAAGGCTGTCAGGGCAGCCATTGCTCAAGAGTTTTAAAATATAGACAGCGTCGGTTTTAGCCCCTGCTTAAACACGTTTCCATCAGCCATAGCCCTATGCATGAATGAAACTGTAGCGTAGCTCATACTGTCATTGTAGCTTTGCATCATACAGTAAACTTGTTCTTTTATTCAGGAGTCTCTTTCGCTGCGTTTGTGCATCTCTGTAGCAACAAGCCTCTGCCTCCATCACCAATTAGACTACACCCTCAGTCAGCTGAGCATATAAACACATGCAGACACACAGAAATATACCGACACACCATTTCAGACTACTGCTGGGAGGCAAAGAGGGTCACACACATGCACATACACACACAGACACACACACTCTGACAATAGAGGTTTTAGAAACACTGCACACTAGCACTTGGAACGTGCGCTCTTATCTACCCCCACTCCATCTCCCTCACATACACACTCACATTCTCATGCACATATACACACTGCTGTGTGAGGCTAACAACGTTAGGCAAGCTTTGCTGAGCTGTGACAGAGCATGAAATATAGAAACAACAGAGCGGTATGAGCCTAGCTTAACTTCAACCATTCTCATACAGTTTATTCTATAATATATTGTCCTATAAATGTGCTTTTCCCTTATTNCCATTCTCATACAGTTTATTCTATAATATATTGTCCTATAAAGATGCTTTCCCCTTATTTCTCTTTGCTTTTAAGAATCTAGAAGTAGTCTTGTCTTTGGGTTAATGTAATTAGTTTCCATTGCTTGTGTGCACTAGATCTGTATCTGTTTCTTGGCTGTGAAGTTTCTCTCAAGAAATCTACCCACTCACTCAGATGTTTTGTGAGCCCTCAATGATTCACACCCTGGGAGNTTTCTTGGCTGTGAAGTTTCTCTCAAGAAATCTACCCACTCAGATGTTTTGTGAGCCCTCAATGATTCACACCCTGGGAAATCTGAACTTTTTATGATTCCCAGAAGAGGATTTCTTCTGGGAATCACCTTATAAGTAATGTTGGTTACATTAGTTTTCATTTCAGTTTTGAATCTGCCTTCCNTGTGTGTGTGTGTGTGTGTGTGTGTGTGTGTGTGTGTGTGTGTGTGTGTGTGTGTGTGTGTGTGTGTGTGTGTGTGTGAGACTTAGAATTACAGTTACACCATTTTCTGTGTAGGTTTGCTATTGACCTGTATCTTTGGAGAAGCATCATTTCAGCTTTAGTGTGATACATTGCAAATAGCCCTGGGAGCCCTCAGCCCTTAAAGTCAGAGTCTGCTCTCTCCAGAGTCGACCCCAGTGGCTCTTACTGTCCCAGCATGATGGATGATGGCGTTTATCGCAGCT
>JANJYP010022051.1:0-15029 GCA_024605115.1 Rastrelliger brachysoma | reverse complement strand
CTATCTCTTCGTAACTGACCATACACTAGTGGACTTGAATTTGACTGGTTAGATTTCAAAGGGTGTTTTTTATATCACAAAGTTTCACACAATATATGATTGTGACCATGAGTTTCAAAGTATTGTTTGACAATTAGTTATTCAGTTCAACATGATTAGAACGGAAATTAGGGAAGGTGGGACATCAGCAGGCCAATACTGGAACAACACTTAGATTTGAAGTCATGAATCCTAAAGAAATGCAACATTTCAGTTGTAGTCTGCTAAGATATGATCTTTTTTTAATGTGCACGTTTCAATATTCAGATTACACAGTTCAAGTTTACACTAGCAAAAATGTTAAGGTATCAAAGGACATAAGCTGCACCAGAATTACATGGGTAAATCAAATCTGAGTGCAAACAATCCCTTAAAGTCCTTTAGATATGTTGGGGGTTATCTGACTGCCACCACAATGCTTTATAGTACAGTATAGTGCCTGGACGATATGTGGCAGATATACCAAAAAGCCAAAAGTCTACCAATTACGCATAGCCTAGATATTCAGTATTTGAAAATTGCAAGCTTGTCAGTGATACATTACAGCAGAGTTCTGGACATTTTCTGTCTGCGTATTGACATATCAAGCAACTCAAATCTTGAAAAACCCAAGGAAGAAATATATGTCAACCACATTATCCAGTTGTCCACAGCATAACTAATGTAAAGGAATTATTTTTTTTTATAGAATATATATGTCAATTTAATGGATAATAGGCCAATTTAGGTTTGAAATAAATAAGGCATACATGCTTTATGCCAATAAATTTGAGTTGAATAAATTCTCTAATGGATGCATACCATGGAAGTGTAAGGAATGAATGTAATTTCAGTTACTCCAAGGCAAATTAGATAAACATGTTGGACTGTAGCAAACATCTTGGCTCTGACACAACGTTATGTCAGAAACTATGTTGTTGCAGCTGAACTGGAGTGAGTCAACGTGTTGTCAACCATTCTTTGATGCTTCCAGTAAAAGTATCTTGACTGGTCCCAAGCCTGTACTGGAAATGCATCATTTCTTATACAAAGTAAGTTGAGCCCTGGCTGGTGCAATTACAAATCACAAAAGCATGCCCCCTTTTCAACAAAACCTTGCTGTCTCTTGGCAATTTCCTCGAGACTGTAAAAACGATTAGTCATGAGTTAGCCCTTCATGTGAAATTTACTGTAAGTAATTCACAAAGTAGAAGAAAGAGACTTTTGTCACACAAACTTTGAATATGAAAGAAAGATGCCCAAATGATAGCAAATGTCTATGTAAACCTATCTATCAAGTAGGTCATTGTATTCTTGGCTCATGCTAGCTGTTGCAAATTAATTTGCATAGTTCTTTATTTGTTCTTCCTCTCATTTGACAGCATTTAATTCTTTAAATACTATAAAGTTTTAAAACACATTCACACAAGCAGTTGCAACAGCCTTGTTTTCTAAACACACCTCACACATGAAAACCTGAACATTTTTGGGTGAAAGGCTAATGTGAAAATCAACCATGGGCTCTCATTCAGACAAGCTCTTTACTGGTTATTTCAAGGACAAGCTGTTGGGCTGACATTCAAAAGTTGTTGGTTTTTTTTGGCAAGAGAAAGCTGTTTTAAGTTAACAACCCCCCAGATTCTCTAAGAGGTCTGTAGTGTAGGCTATAGAAAGAGGCCCTCACTGCATAGTTTATGGAAACCTCAGGGAATAGTTCACGATAAATGCAAGAGACATAACGCAGAACATAAGCTGGAACACTAAAGAACAATTTTCTCTGTCAGTTTGCATCAAGTTTCAACCTTTGTGAGGACATTAATGTTTTGTGCTTTCTGGGCATCAAAAAAAGTGAATCAAAACAAGTGTTTGTAAGAAAAGAGCAAGGTCTAACATAAGCCAGTTAACAAATATGCTGGACCTCACACATGCAGAGCACGTAGGAGTCCTCCCCATACGTTCTGCTTCTCATTATGCTCACTTACATGCTTTTCATTATGTTCCGGCCATCCTTCCCCCAGGCCTATAGCCTTTTAGCCATTTATATGTCAACAGAATTACCACGGAGAAGCTTCCTTGTCACATCTCCTTCTTTAGCCCTTTGTTCTGCTCAAATGTGTAACTCCATATGTGATCCATCCCTCTTTGATATGCCCTAAAGGCCCCCCTATGTAGCCTACATATTCATTGTAAACCTTAAATATATTACAAGACCGAATAGTCAAAAAAGATTAAGATTGTATTTTTTGGCTTGTGGTATACATAAATATAATAGTGATGGAATGCATTTTGGTTGAAATTCACCCTTCTCTCCTGTCTGCTGCCTTCCAAAAAAACTGTGGCTAATCTCAAGGCAGTGAGTGTACGAGGCTGTCCTCATCTGAACTTCGGGTGGATGAAACGGCAAATACTCTGTTGTGTTCTGCTGCTGCANTCTCTCTCTCTCTCTCTCTCTCTCTCTCTCTCTCTCTCTCTCTCTCTCTCTCTCTCCCTCTCCCTCTCCCTGCTCAGCATTAGCTTGCTTTGCTCCATGGCCTCCCGCCTGCTCACAGCATGTCAACAAGTAAGATCTGAGATGCAACTGTGTCAAGTTGGACTCATATCAGCTCTAAATATGTGAGCGGAATGTCATTAGGAATTCACAGCAGAGGAAGCAGCAGACAGAGGCACCAAGGTTTAAAGTCAATCAACACAAGAGACACACATACACGCACAGAGATGCACACCCACAATGTATAAACAGTAGACATAGCTATCCGGTCATCTCACTCCTAATGAAAAGTGCACTTGATGACATCAATGTAAAAGGGGGCTTTATTTCTATGGCAACCAGTGTAACAGAAGGAGCGGGAAAACCAAAAATACTGCATTGCGTCATAGTATGAAATCCCTATGACTTGTGTTTGTGTGGCCATAGCTTTGTTCCACCTCCACGCTACTCAAGAATTAAGTCCAAAACAACGATGATGATACACAAGCAAAATCAAAATAATCTATCTCAATTTCAAAAGGCCATTGTCATACATTATAGCACAGGTTGTTGTACTGACTTGTAGCCTCTGCTGTGAAATTCTTGAGGAACAAATTGATTGAGGTCCAGTTGCTCTTTATGTATGAAACTAGAAGGCAAGGTGTGCATGTCTCTACCATATGTGCATAAAGGAGAACTTGATTAAAAAGATGGTGCATTTATTAAAACTTTGCACATAATGGAGTTGGCAAGATAGAGACCCAAACTCAACCAATCCAAAAAGTCAGGTTAGTGTCTTTTGATTGGATAGATGAATGACATTCGGGATAGATTTTCCAGTAGCATGTAGCATGATTATATTCATTAC
This sequence comes from Rastrelliger brachysoma, assembly GCA_024605115.1. Taxonomy (NCBI): domain Eukaryota; kingdom Metazoa; phylum Chordata; class Actinopteri; order Scombriformes; family Scombridae; genus Rastrelliger; species Rastrelliger brachysoma. Next base: position 11,676 of record JANJYP010022051.1, on the reverse strand, counting down.
CAATTAATCTGGAAGTTTTTTTTTGTGGGTAAATTTAAACTGAACTGTATTTATTCTTGTACACTGGTGAAATAAAGACCATGATAGAGACCATGATCTCAATGATACTTCCTGTTTACAAAGAAATATTAAATAAAAACAAAATAAAATGCAGTGCTTTTTAAATTATATACTATTCAGATCATGGTTGCTGTCACTTAATTAGTCAATGCAAATAATGCATTTCCTAGATTGAAATACATTCTTGTCTGCACTCAGTTTTACATTTATAATAACAATAATAATAATGATAATGGTATTTATTTAGCACCTTTAAAACAAAAAAGTTCACAAAGAGCTTTGTCCGCCAAGGCAAAAGCAGTACAATACAACATGACACACAACACAGAGAGCAGTAACAACACACACACACTGACAAGATGAAGGGCTGTGTCTGAAATCTCTTGCTTGTTCATTCACTCCCTACTTTATACATTCATATGGGCGTATAATGGGCATTTATGAATAATCATAATTTGGTTCATCAGGTGTACAGGCCCAGTGTTGTATTGTAATGTTCATGCCATGAATGCCAGTTTTTCCATTTTTCTTATGGGACTGTGTAGTACATAAATTTCACACTCAAATCACATTCAATTTCACACAAATGTGAGAACTTGGATAAATTGGCAGACAGTGAATAGAGTGAAATATACAAAAGCTCACGGCAAATAGTGCACTAGATTATAGGGAATGATTTTGGACACAGCCCTGTTACTCAAAAAAGCATGGCCCAACAGCAGACTACATGTGACAAGACTGTTGGTGGACTTATGTTGAACTTATGATGACTAAGGCCCCATAATATACATGATTCCCATATGGCTGCTATAATGGCCAGAGCAGTCTCACATTTTGTCCTCCACTGCCAGTACACAGCAGTGTTTTGACACTCGGCCACAATCAACCCAATTCAGCTGGCTGTCTAAAAAAAAACATGGGGGGCCAATTGACATGATACTATATAGCCTGTGTTTGCTTTCCACGTGAGACAGAAAGGCTCAGTTTTTATGACTTCTTTTGTTGGAGGCAACAGAAACGATGAAAGGTAATTTGTTGCCACAACAGTGTTTGCAGCTGCGACTCCTTCACAATGGATAAATAATGTAATTTCTGAGTGGTAAAAAACAACAACTTCAGAATAAGTTATGACCTATCTACTTTCTTTGTTACAAATGAAACACATTTTATGGATTGCATTAAATTACACCTGGCAGACTGACTGAGATCTCATCACAGTGTGAGCCAGACCACCTCTGGAGGTCTGGCAGGCTAGATCACATTCTGATCACAGTTCAGATTTAGATTTTCTAATAGCACTTTAATACCAGGTGTAAATGTGATCGAGCCAGGTCTTTCTTTCTCCATCTCATCTGAGGTTTAATGCACCCTGTCAGTGCTTCATTTGAGTTAATGACCTCATATGGTTACCTTTGTCTTTATTCTTGTTTTTTGAAACGCTGACTCAAAAGTTGATCTGTTTCATATTGCAAGTCTTGTGGTAATATTATGCAAATAATCAGTGTGATTTGGATTAAATACCAAATTCAGTAAATAGAAAATTAATCACCAACTATTCTGATAATTGTTCTGAGTCATTTTTTTTATTGTGGACTTTGGGTTGTAGACAAAACAAGGTTTAGCTTGCATCTCTGGGCTTTGTGAAATGATGAACAAATTTTCCACCATTTATAATTAATGACTAATCAAATAATCAAGAAAATATTTGACAAAAATGATAACTGAATATATTAATTAGCTCAACTTGGCATACATGAAATGTTGAAATGTAATAAATGAATAGAACATTGGCACCCAATTACAATGTTGAATCTAGGGTACCAACACAGTATGGAAAAATGTATAAGAAATTAATTATTTAAGTGTTTATTCCAAAGTAAACATTAACAGGATCCAATAGTGGCAAACAAAAGAAAACTTAACAGTCCCCCCACCACTGAACTAGAAACCATCTGACACATTAAATTCAACACTCTTGCCTGCACATCCTTTTTTTTAATCCTGTTTATATAAGTAAATTTATATTCCCTATAATGTTCATGTAAATAATAGTACTTTGCTGCAATGCTCAACAGCTACAAAACTATACATCTTCTTTATGAATTTGAGGGTTGAAAAAACTAATGATCCACCTATGTTTGGTAAAACCATGTTTGATTGTCCCTAAATATGATTTCATTAAGCCTAACTTGTCCAGTAAACTGCAGTTCAAACTTGTAATTTGCAACTTTCCTTATGGCTCTTTTTTTCCTTCCAGACAGCTCTAACACATTGACTGGTACGTAGGCAGGTGTTTACTCCTTAAAAAACCTCTCACCTCCTCCACAAACACATTAAATATGGAATCACAAATTGAAAGTGGACTTGTGTTGACTCCTTATGTAACCAGACCGTCAGGATGTGATGGTTTGAACAAAAAGTTTCTCAGTACTGTGTAGGTGGCAGAGGACATCAACACCAGCTTTTGCCAGGCTGAAACTCATGTTTGGAGAAGTTTTTTCTTTCTTGTTTTCCTTTTTGTAAGACATACTGTAAAGTGAGGTCCTGTANCAGCTTTTGCCAGGCTGAAACTCATGTTTGGAGAAGTTTTTTTTTCTTGTTTTCCTTTTTGTAAGACATACTGTAAAGTGAGGTCCTGTTGGGGAGGCACTGTATACTCTTTAATCTTACAGCTCATTAATTATTGTAGTTCATTTAGTCAGTCACTTGCATGGGTGGAAAAAGCAAACTCGGAGACCATCCTAGCTGGAAATACAACAACTGTATGATCAAACACCTAAAACCACCTGTTTGTTTTTCTGACAGGCAAGCTCTTGGGATGATTGATGACTTTCTACTTGCAGTAACAAAAGCAGAAGTAGCGTAATGATATTATAGCACCACAAAACCTCTTTGGAAGGAGATGGATGTTTAAGGGGTCAGTATGCTTAAAAGAAAGTTGTTTTGTCAAGCAGCATCTGAATGCAACAGTCCTTCCTCCACATCCTGGACATTACATATGAGGTACAGCTTTTCTTGTCATTGTCTTTGATAACTTTAATTGTACAAATGAGTGCAACACCATAAACTTCTTTAAGAGGACCCCAGGCTTTGTACTCCACATTTTACTCTGAACAACAACAAATGATTTTTGCCTTTAGATGTGTTTGAGGGACATCTCAAACAAACTAGTTTCTAGCATACCCTGCCACATCGGCATACAAAACATCTGACTTTGACACTGGAGACCCTTGTTTGAATCCTGTCTCCTACCAACAATCAGTGCTGGTTTATTTTAACCATTTCCTTAGACTTAACTAAGTGGTTTTAGGGCATTTTCAAGCCCATGTGTGTAGTCCAGATCAGTCAAACTCTCGTTCGTCTCCTACCTTGGTATTATTCAATGTTTGGGAAGATCTGAAAACACCAATTGTTCTCAAGTGTGGACCAAATCAACTGCATAAAGACCACTTCCTCTAAAGGACCTCCTTACAGTCAAAAACAAACTCTGGAGTGGTTTGTTTGTGGTGGCAACAAAGCACATTGCTTTCTTGATATTTGGGCAGATGACTCCATCTGCTAACTTCTACAAACAACACATTAAAAGACTGACGTGTTCAAGATGTTCAGTCAGCTGCTGAAGGACAGGGAGTCAGACCATTACGCTGAACGGTGCTATTAAAGTAAAGAATAAAAATTAAAAATCCTGCTTGGATCAAAAAACTCTTAATGAATATTTTTTGTGATGGCCATAGGGAATTTTGGAAGCGTTGACAATCAATGATACTCTAGTGGCTCAATTAGACATCAGTACATTGCACTCCTGGCCATGCACATTTATTTTTACTTTCCTTTACTCTCTACTATGTGTACAGTAATTCAACAGAAACAGCCTTAATTAACTGTGTAGGGATATTTTCTCCTTAAAAGCCCCATTCTAATTTTCTATTGCGTTTGTGAGCACTGTTGGTTACCTTTCCACTTGCCTACATTCCTTCCCCAGTTATCTCTATTTTCAAAGCCTTGACACATGGGTCCTCTTAACCACCCTTTTATTGCTCCAAAGCCCTTATCCAAAACACCTCGCCCTTTGTCTTATTGGCAATTTACTATACAAACAAAATGCACCCAGGGTCTTTAAACATATATATTTTGGATGAAGCAGGCACCGACCTATTCGTTCTGTATGTTGGGTGATACCTAAGCTTTTATTAAATTATTGAGAGGACTGAAGTTGCAATGGTTATATTTTTTGATGAATGATTCAGAAAATGTCACACAATAGTGCAAAACATTTACAGTTCCCTTAGTCCATGTAAGGTGATATCATCAAATGTTTTGTTTGACCGACAGTCCAAAACCCAAAGCCAGCTTACAATGATATAAAACATAGAAAAGTAGCAAATCCTCACATTGGAAAGGCTGCAGCAAGAGAATATTCAACATTTTTGCTTGACAACCAATTAGTTGATTATACAACAATGTTGCTCTATCTGCCAGTAGAGATAGGTAATTTTGTTTTTTAGACTTAATACATCTTTGAATGCTGTTCTTGTGCTAGTATTGACATATATTATGCTTGCATGCCCTCTGCCGCTTTTTACTTGGATGGTCAGACGATCACAGACACCTAATTGGGCAGAGACAGCAAAGCAAATCTGTATGCTCAAAAATGGGCCATATGCCCTGTCTCTTTCTTTGCAAGTTGTCCCTCTGCCACTATCTCTTGTACTTATACCTGCTGTAACTTAATCTCTCTCCTGCCCTTGCCTAAAACGGGACCTAAGATGACCAGCATACATTCCCACTGGGAGGCTTAGTCTGATTAATGTGGGAGCTGCTGCAGAGCTTCGCATTTCTTGTCTTAATATGTCCAGGCAGATGAAAGGAAGAACAGAGCAAACTGATGGCACAGACCAGTGCTGCATTTTCATTCCTTTGAAATGTGAGTGTAATGCCAGGATTCACCAGGGGGTCTTGCAAAGCCAAGGCAATAATGAAGAAGAGAGGAGGCTTGTGGGCGAGAGAGGAGGTGTATCGTTGCAGATTGGTGTGAGAGAGGGGAAAATAAGGAAAACGAGACTGATTGGAGGGGTTAGGGAGATGGAAAGAAAATAAAGCCCATCAACTGGAAGTGTGGATAAGTAATGTACAACAGTGTTCTGTAATGTGCAAATTATTTAATGCCTGGCTTTATTTTATAACCCAAAATAACTGTAGAGGAAACAATTTATCTCACTCCACATTTAGATTGTGCAATTAAATGGTTGTGAAGCAGCTGGATTCAGTAAATCCTCTCAGCTTACATTTAACTATAAAACACTGACATTTTGATGTACTTAACAATGAATCATCATCAAAAGTTAAATCCAAACAGAGGAGTCTAACATGTTTGATTCTCTCTCATCACCTCTCATTCATTTTAAACACACCTCTCAGTCCGTCTGCCCAGATGCTGCCATGTCATAGTTGGAACATGTTATTATCACTTGCTTGCTTGTATCGAAACTAGCCTCTTGGATTGCATCAGAGCTTCATTTATTGAGCTCTGTTTCCACAAGAAGCTAGAGATGGATTCTTTATTCATGACATGAAAACAAACAAGAAATAATCTGCCAAGAAACCTTCTGTAGAAAAGAAATGAACATATTCAGCCTTTTTTTTGGATGTTTAAACTTTTAAATTAATAGGACAAATAAGGAAGTGCATGCTTTTCAGTCATGTGTTAATGTCTCTGAAGTTGTAAACTAGGAACCATGTCCATCTCATAGAGACGTAAAAGAGTCTTTGTAAGATACTGGTATTAAGAGCGAAAGTTGGACAGGATGAATAGGAAAAAATACTGTACACTAGACTCCATTTTTAGTTCGCTTGATCACCAACCTTTTGACAAAGACATGTCTGGCTGTGTGAGACATAGACTCAACTACTGAGCCCAAGGTTACAAGAATTTAATTAAAAATCATATTTTTTCACAGTGCCTTCAAAGTAAATGAATGAGCATGTTTAGTCATAAAAATAAATTATGTGCTTCCAAAATTCTTAACTGGAAATAATATGCCCAAAGCTTAACCCACACAAACAATAAAATTGATGTCTTGTCAATTTTATTTATAGCACCAAATCACAACAGAAGTTATGTGAAACAGGTTTGCTGATCTTGTATCTGTCCCCGCAGATCCTCCTCATAATCATCACATATGTTGAAACTGTTGTTTTTGGCTGGTTACACACTGGTTAAAATAAGATAAGATTCATGCTAATGTTGTTAAAGTCAGAAAATGGAGATGATTAAGATATGACATTTTGGAAAAGACTTGTTTTTTTTTAATGCCTCAATTCATCAGTTTAGGAGTAATATCATGGAAATAATCAAACAAGTCTGTAGCAGTTAACCAGCATAAAAAATGTTCACAAGATACAAGTAGTGAAAGATGAAGAGTCTAATCAACAACAACAAATAGATAAATAGATACATTTATCTGAAGATCATCTGAAGAGCTGAGCTTGGTTGCCACCATGCTGACTTTTTCTCTTTTATGTACAGTATAATTTATTTAATTTCATAACAAATTGCAAAGACAATAATACATCTCAGGATTGACAAACCATTGTTCAATGGCATAATACTAATCATAAACATTGACTGAACATGCTGTAAGACAAAATGTTAGCAGACTCGATAAGATGTCCAACTTGTCAAATTAACCAGACAAAGACATAGATCAAAAATTCAAAGTATTGCAAAATAAATCCTAAAACCGTGACATAAGGAATAAACTATATATCTAATCATAATTTGCAAAGCATCTTGTCTAATGTTGCCTCTGCCCTCGACTCATCTGAATATCTCGGCCATCAGTGTTCTGCTTCGCCTTTCTGTCCAGCATCACAAATGCTGCCAGCTAATGTTTGCCCCACTGCTTTTGTGGTATCCCAAAAAGACAACTGAAGACAGAAAACACATCCTATTAAACACTGTTGAGTGTGCAATGTCCTCATGAGGACAGCATCGCTTTGATTCCCCTTCTAGGGATTTAGCTTTTTGTAAACACATAAATCTCACATTAACCTGTTATACACTTTGCACGTGTACACCAACAAAACCTGATAAATTAGAAAACAAGAGTGTTTAGAAAAAGAAGCACATCTTACTTCAAACAAACTGGGATAAATGTATGTAGACTTGGCACACAGTACTACTACAAGCTGATTAATATACAAAGCCCTTGATAGAATAGTTAGAGCTTCACAGTGTCTACTGTGTCATTTAATTAGTTTCTGTTGTGCTGAGACAGTTTTGTTTTAAGGACACCAGCTACTTCCTTTTCCATCCAGCTACCAGCTACTTAATTTCACATCACAGTTATGATTCACAAATTGACAAATATTGCACAGTGNAAGGACACCAGCTACTTTCTATTCCATCCAGCTACCAGCTACTTAATTTCACATCACAGTTATGATTCACAAATTGACAAATATTGCACAGTAAATCAATAAAGAAAATTGCAGACACTTTAGTGAGGGAAGGAGGGAGTGTGTGTGTGTGTGTGTGTGTGTGTGTGTNTGTGTGTGTGTGTGTGTGTGTGTGTGTGCGTGCGTGTGCATGTATGCGTGTCAGTGTGTGTGAGACACAAAGGTTTTCTCACTCACCCGGTCTTGCTACCATCTGTCCTGAGGACTGGCACCAGTGAGTGTACAGACAGCCATCCACTAATAAGCTCAAACAGGCAGCAGTGAAAGAAGCCACATGAGGACATCCTCCGATAATGCTCACCATCACCATGATTTATGCAGCTCAAATAAGGTCAAAGACAACTGCAACTTGCCAGGCACCCCCAAGCTGCAGAAAGAATATCTCTCAGAATCTGGGGTTATTGGAGCCTTGGTGCAAAAACATCATAGACAAAAGGGATCATATATAAACATACAGTGTAATTTATGCAAATCACCCAAAACCAGGGTAAGCAAAAATTTAAAATCATCAAATTGCAATTTCAGTTGAACAGTTTAACACCCGCAGTTCCAGTTCAATCGGTGACATCTATTGGCAGGAAGTAAGAGTACCATACTGTAAGTTTACAGCTGCAGATGTGCACCATCTACAGGCAGGGGAAGTATTCATTTCTGCAGTTTTGGCTCTTGTGCCACCCTCAGGCAATGGCTATTACAGCTGTAGTTTCTTTAAAACTGCTTTTAATGTCCGTGATTGCAGTTTTAAAATTTAAAAACTAACCTACTGTATGTTTATGCTAGAGTTAAACTGTCTGCAAACGTCCATAAACGATGATTTTGTTCAAATTAAAAAGTAATCTAGGGGCCATATGGATAAGCTGAGATGGAAATTGAGTGATGGTAAAATAGTCAGAGGATAAAATTTGCAGGAGGAGGAGGTCCTTCTGGTTGGATGAGTCAACAAAATAACAGCTTTTGGCATCAGAGTCCACAGTTCCAGTCAATGTTGATTCCTTATAACCCTTACCACAATTAATAACCTTTTTGTACTTAAATAACCAAACCCGCCCCATAGCAGTGCCAAAAATTCTGTTTGTTGTTGTTTGACAGAATAATAGAGACTAAAGCTCAGAAAACACATNAAATTCTGTTTGTTGTTGTTTGACAGAATAATAGAGACTAAATCTCAGAAAACACATGTGTCATTATCTCAGACAATTACAAATGCTGTTTTTGTAATTGTCTGATTGGAGAGCTTGTTGACTATATGATAATACTGTTAATTTAAATAATTTAGAAGTGTTTAAATTAGTTAAATTTTTTTTAGATATTTTGTTATTTATCTGAAGAATATTGTTACAAGATTTTGCTAAAACTTTCAAAATATTGTTATTCAGAAAGGAAATGCTAACCTGCTATACGACTAATCAGATATCAGTGTTTTCACTCAGATTTTGGTTCAGACATGTTGTCTAGCTTAACCTCAGACAGACACACAGACAGGCAGACAAACTAAAACCTGATCATCTAAACTGCAGCTTGTAACACTACCATGAACCCTGTGGCTACACTACAGTGACACATCGAATCAGAACCAGGAACTGTATAATGTTACAGTATCAGTGGCACAGATAGTACCTTTCACACAGAAAATGACAGTGCGACTGTCTTCATGCTCTCTCAGACAACATTACATGGTCTTATGGCTGTTTGATGGCATATTTAAATTTAAAATTACACTTAAGTTCATTTGGTTGGTTTGACAGTTGCATACACTGCTGCTTGTATGCCTGTCTTACTTGGAGAAAATGTCCAAGCTGAAGTGTTACTTTGAATAGCTTAAACCTTGTGAGCGATGTGACTTGCAAGATGAGACAGATTATTATAACATGTTAGTCCATTCCTCATTGGCTCGCCAGTTGCCGAGATACAAACAGCCCACAGGGCAGGCAACAGCAGTTCATTCAAGTTGAGCGTGAACACTAGTGCTCTTTGATTTAAACAGGGTCGTGGAAGGTGAAGCGGAGGATGGGGAAGAGGTAGATTTTATCCTCTATTCTATTCTGCTGAAAGAGAGAGATATCAGTGACTTGAAAGAGAAGGAGCCAGCATTAAAACTTATCATAAATCTGTTTTGTGGGTTAGTCTTTATGATATTCCAGTTGTGGTTTCTGGAACACTGCCATCTCAATAAGTAAGCAGCAGAAAAAGGGCTGTTTTCCCAGATCTGCGTTGTCCTCAGATGAACCTGGAAACCCTGCCAAGACTCCAGCAAAGTTTATAGGAGGTAAAAGTAAGCAGGTTAGAATACATGTCTGGTTTTCAGCCGCAACAACAAAAGAGTAATTCCTCAAAGCAAATTTATGCACAGCAGGTGAGAGCTTTTTTCTTCATGAAAACACTTCTGTTTTGTTATAGTGAGAAAGCAAAGAGGGTTTAATAGAGTGTTAATACAGTTTCAGCGAGGGCAGAGAGGAAGGGGGTGGTGGGTAAGAAGGGGGTAAAGTGGAAGGATGGAGGAGGGAAAACTGCTTCATAGTGAAAGGACAGAGGAACAGAAAGACAACAGATATGTTAAAATGTTTTCCAAAAAAAGAGTGTGGCAATGTGAGGAATGCTCCAGCAGATGAGTCAGCTGTCAAACTCATTGCAGCTTCTACAGCCATCATTCTGTTTCCCAATCTGCATGTGCTGCCCTCAAAAAGAGGTCTGTCTGTCTGTCATCAAGTGCTGGTACACTGACGCATACCAATCACATTATTAGTGTGAGTGTAAAGTCAAACATTATGCTCATATTTAGTGTTATTTTTTAAGAAATATATATCTTTCATACCATCAAGATCAAACTAGAATATGACCTGAGACTATGCACATTTAATCTGAGCAATATTTCAATAACAATAAACTTTATTTGTGCTTTACAATAAAGAAAAGAAAACATTTAAAAACAATGATAATGGTGACAATATATTATATATATTATCACTAATACTATTATTAACAGGTGCTATCAATTAATTATGTCTAAAATTGAAATAAAATAACAGGCACAGTTGTTATACTGTTATGCCAGAACCTAAACTGTTTTTTATGGGGTGACTGCAGCTGTTGGTTTATGTGTGTCAAAGACAGGCAAATTGTTAAGACAGGAAAGCACCATATTAATGCAAGCTCCATTTAACATGTCAAGCAGTGAAAAATGTCTATCACAGTCCCACAAAGCCCAGCAGGACTCCTTCAAATTGCCTGTTTTGTCCAGAACTGAAGGATATCCAATTTCCAATGATATACAATCTATAAAAGGAGCAAATCATCACATTTGAGTAGCTGGATCAAGTTGAATGTTTGGCATTTTCACTTGATAAATGACTTAAAAGATTTGCCAGATTACTCTGTCCAAATTGCTGTCTTCAGTTTCAGTCAGTCCATACTGACTAATCTTTTCAACACTAATAATTAATCAAACTTTTGATGCAGAAAAGAAACGCTGGCCCAGTACATTAGTTTGACCATTGCTGGCAAAACACACAAGCTAATTTGAGAATTATAGTGTCCTGGGACAATTGTGGAATTTTAAAGGTCTTCCTTTATTCCCTACATTAAGTCATAAATTAAAAATAGACTAATAAGCCGAATTAAACCTTTTGACAGAGATATCAGCTTACCGTCAGACTCCACACGGTCTGTTGTCTGAGCCATCAGGACGACTGTGAGCGGCAGACAAATGACATCCTCCTTACATGTCTGGTTCACGGCCACCCTGCAGTCAAATATGACATGGATTTACTGTAACAGGAGATTATGGCTTAACCAATATACCATGTGCTCTCTAGACCTGGAATGCTTTTGTTGAATAAGCAGACCAGACCGGTAAATGGCATTCAGCCAGTAATGGCTAATATGTGTATCCAGATGTTGAGTCTCTGCAGAGAACAGACAGACGCTGAACAGAACAAGCTCCAATACACATGACCTGACGCTGACTGACTCATTAACATTAATCTTTGTGTGAGGATATTCCAATATGTGCTCCTTATGTATCAACATCACAAGTTGATATATAACTGTGTTGTGAATCACTGCCTGAACAGAGAGGTTTTATGGTCAATTTAAGAATTATATTATTTTTCTTCCATGGTTTGATTTCAGAAACCAAGATTGTGTAATGATAAAAAAAAA
>JANJYP010022032.1:0-24105 GCA_024605115.1 Rastrelliger brachysoma | reverse complement strand
AACTCCTATGTGACTATAATAATAGAAAAGGTATTAGTGTAGAGCTTAAGAGTGTACCTACTGAACAAACAATGCATTAGAGCAAGGAACAGGATTATTCACGGGAGTTATTTCAAGTCAAGTCAAGTCAATTTTTTATTTATATGGCGCCAAATCACGACAGAAGTTATCTCAGGGCACTTTCCACTGATCCCCAGACCAGATTTCTGGAAAGCTTCAAGCGGTGGATTTTTTTTTTTTTTTTTTTTAACCTCTGGCTGTGACGAGTCCACAGCTGAGGACCTGTACTGCTAGTTGGGGTGTGGCAGACTTAAAAAAGAGGAAATGTTGACCAACTGCCTTGCACACTCTTGCAGTATTTGCAGTGTAAACTACGAGGCTGGCAGAGGAGTGTGTTCTTATTTATCTTGGCTCTGGGCTTATCAGCGGAGATTGGAGCTGTTATGAGAAACATTTTTGTGGGTGGTCTCTCCTGTGTTTGCGGTTTGGCTGTGGCGCTTGGAAGGAATTAACTGTAGCCTTGTGTGAATCTGTATCCTGCTCCTTGTATCTTTTGCACACTTGATCAATAATCCCTCAACTCATCTCGGGCTCCTCCTCAGACACATCCCTGCTTTGGGGAATGTGAAGTAACAAGCAGAGGAACAGAGCTAAATCGGCGTTAGCATGCACGCTAAATCTGGATTTATTTAACCCTTAACTGTTTATTGAAAGAAATGAGGCACGATTCTGAGAACAAAATGGCAGAGTGAACAGAAAGGTATATTTAAAAAAAAAAAAAAAAAAAAAAGAGTTTGGCGAGCTTTTGTAACTGAGTAGCGCTAATTGTGCAAGCTAGCTACTCTAGTTCTTCCTCGAATGGTCTTGTAAGTATCTTTCAAGGAAGTGCTAGTGTGAGATATTGATAGCACAGAAGCATATTGCGTTCACTTGAAAAACGTTTTTAAAAAGCTGTTTTCTAAATTTACATGCAAAGAGAGAAAACGTTTGGAGAGCTCTTGTAACCGAGTAGCGCTAAGTATGCTAGCTGGCTACTGTAGTTCAACACTTAGCTTTGTAAGTATCTTTCAAGAGGGAGATAAAATAAGATTGATAATACAGAACCATATTGTATTCACTAAAAAGAGATCTGTTTTCTGAATTAAGATAATTGTCCTGTTTTCTCAAATATTTTTACCTGTTTCCAGAATATTTTTCCTGTTTTTCTCAGTTAATAAGGTCTTTGTCCTGTTTTTCCTTAATTAATAACATACTTTTGCATATCTTACTTTATCATCTTATCATAAGATGATACTTTTTTTTTTAAAGATTTTTTTGGCACAGGCGCCTTTATTGTAAAGTTGGTAGACAGGAAATGGGAGAGAGAGAGGCGGTAGACACGCGGAGAAAGGACGCTCCGGCTGGGATTCGAACCGGGGTCTGCCGCTTAAGAGCACTGCTCCAGCGAGACAAAAAAAAAACAAAAAAAAAAAACAACATAACATTTTGAAGATGGATACAAATTTTGTTGTACAGTATCTGTTAGCATTGTAATAATTCAATTTATAACGTTTTCTAATTTTAAAAAACTCTTACTAGCTTTTTTTCTTTGTCTTTCAACATTATTTCTCAGTCTTCATCTACAGATACAGGACAAACTGTCTGAATCTATTATTATAAATAAGTATATACTCATTAATAAAGATACATGTATTTATTCATCCACTCATTTATTTTGGTCAAACTCCTTTTTCCAAAGCCATGAATGAACTTTTATGTAGGATCATTAAACTGAAGTTACAAAACCAATAAATACAAACTGTTTTAGACTTTTTAAACTGAATTTTCAAACACGGGAAATCATTAATCATGAAATAGGAGATCTGAAACTACATTATGAATTACATGGGGATGTGAGAGGTATATAATAGCAAGTAGAGACAGTGGGAAAAGGTAAAATGTTTCAGTTAATTATAGTACCTTCTGTTTAAAACTCTTTTCTATGCAAGAATCCACAGCTGTACAGATTAAGCCTTTGAACTGAATGAACTTGTGCTTTCTTTTTTTACAAAGTATTTTAACAGCTCTTCTTGAAGGTCCCGACACAGTGAATCATGCAGTCTTGTATTGGATGCAAACATTTCCGTCCCATCAAACAAAATTAATTTGGGGATTTGAGAAAGCAGAGAGGGGAGAGCTTTTCTTAGCCGGGTGCACTTTAACCTGAACTTTCATCGCCTGACGTAGGTGGGTCTGGCTACAACAAAGGATAATGGTTCTGATGACGGATCCCAGTGCTGTCTCACTGTGTGGCATGCAGTGTGCTTCTGTGCTGCTACTGCTGTCACACACACATACACACACACACACTCTGTGACATTACTTTTTTACCTCAATCAAAAGTACTTGTTGGGCTTTGCCAAGAGCAGCTCAGTTTCAAGGTGATTTATTTACGCTGTGAAAAGACTTCCACCAGACTGCACTGGATACAAGTGAATCACGCTCGCAGGGTTTTATCCAAGTGCATACATGCACAAGTAAAACCAGCAAGCAATGGCAAGCAGGGTTACTCATAGACCCAGAATGCATTTTTGGTCCTTTGAATCATTTGCAAGAAATATCAGTGTGATTTGTCATGTTTCTCACGTCAGGAAACGGAGGCCAGACATCCAATGAAAAAAATGCCCTTATATGCGTCAAGGAATGGCCATTTATAGGAAACAGTTGTCCAGTTGACATGATCACGCTAAAATGTCTGCGTTGTACACATGCATGGATGTGATTGGATGTTACCAATCACACAGCTGTAGATGAGTCAGTAATTAAGATACATAGAAACAGCTGATTCTGATTAGGTTAACTTGAGTGCACTGCCTGAACTAACAAATTCCACAGTTATGCTTCTATATTATGGATATGAAAAGTAAGTCATCAGCACTTATACATGGCTTTGGTCCCCATCTATATATATATTTCTATGTATAGAATGAATTGCTGTTTTCAGTATTTTTTTTTAAATACAATATAGTCTTCTTTGCTGTTACTGCCATTCAAGCATATGCTGCTGTAGTTACTGTATAGATCCTATTTCCTATTTGCAACTATAGTATTGCATAAAGTTGGTGCAAACTGTAATGGATGTTTACAGCAGACAAGTCTGGGTAAAGGCTCAGTCTGAGGATCATATCAACTGCTAAATATTGTGGCATTATCAATCTATTTCAATGGAATGTCTATAATCTGTGTATTCACTCATGCAAGTGAATCAGCACAAATCTTGTGCTCCAAATTAAATGTGAACTTTTGACATGCCTATACCCAGCCTTGACCAATAGCGAGGGTAGCATCTTGATAGCTAACCTATCAGGGAACAGTGAGCCAGAGTTGAAAGCAGAAAAATCTCTCATAGCTTATTCGCTAGGAGAACAGACTATGAATACAATTTTCCCAAGCGTGTTTTAGTGAAAGGTACTTTATATAACTACTACCATTTTAATTAACTCAATACAAACGATAGTCAAAGCTACATAAACACATAACTTATAATGAACCAGTATCTTCCTAATTAACAGAAACCTCAGATTTTAGCAGCTGCACAAGTTGTATCGTGAGTGCCGCGTGTTCTTTCCCTCTATCTGTATCTCTATCTTGGGCTCAGCTGGGCATTCCTCTATGCTTTCTAGTGAGTTGCTGTTGCCCTGAGTAACAAATCAGCTCAGGAATGTATGTTGTCTTGGCAAAATGGATTTAGGGCCAATAAATTTTCCAAAGCTATGTAATGGACGGACCTTCATATTGATGAAGAGTTGGGCCTTGCCTTCAAAGAAAACAATGTTTCTGGAGTATTGAGTTCTCTTGGAGTATTTGTTATCACAAAAGGTATTTTTCCTCTTTAGTGTGGAATCTTCTCAGGGTTTGAGACCGTGCTGATAGCTGTGACTTCCCTGTGAATTAGAGCAGGAAGCCCCTGTTTGATTTACACCTCACCTGCTCCCAGCGACAGCATGGCAGACAATCCCTCTAAATGAGCAGGCACTGTAGGCTAAATGTAGCCTGACCCGGTGCTGAGCGCTGAGGCTTCTTGACTGCAGTCTGCGACGCCACAAAGGCCAGATGCTCGCTCTATCTCTTTCTTTCTCTCTCTCTCTCTCTCTCTCTCTCGCTTCTGCTTTTCAGATTGGGAACAGCTCCCATCCGCAGCTAATGAACATCCTTTCACTGGATGACAAATTGAGGAGACAAAATGTGTGTTGGGTCATCATAAAGTATTCTCCCCACAGAAGCAGTGTCGAGTGTTGCCTGTGGATGTGGGGTGGGAGGGGGGTGCGAATCTGCTTCTGTTGTGCGGCAGTCAGGCAGACAAAGAGCCTGGGCCCGGGCCGTCAGCGACTGTGGGACACACTAAGCATCTGGTGACAGATCCGTCGGGATGCATGACCACTTTACACTGGGCTGTCTGTGTGTGGGAGTCCTGGATAGATACGTGGAGTGTTTTTACTGCCGACTTAGTGCACACCTCAGGAATTCCAGTGCGGTCCTGTCCTCACTAGTAAAACCTGCTTGTGTGCTCTACTCCAAACAGCCATGCGTTTAATTGTCTGTGGTAGGAGCCAGCAAAAGCACAAGTGCCCCCTTTTTTTTTTTTTACTCCACCTGTCACATGAACACATCAGTAGGTGTTCTTCACTTGGGCTGAAAAATCACAACGAAAAAAAAAAAACAATACCCTGCCACATTCATGCAACTGCTGGACTTGTTTACGAGGATGTGGAGGCTTTACAGATGTAGTTTGATGATTCAGTGCAGATGAGTCAGCAGAAATATCAGGAAATGCTGCTCTTAAAAAAGGTCAAAGTTTGTAGAAAAAGTGTCATTCTCAAAGATTCTATGTTTAGAAGACTTTTTAATCTCACGCTATTGCTTGGTCTTTCTGTTGCAACATCCTGAATGTTTGGTCATTTGTGAGAATTGTTACAAAACCAGAACCTAATTACGCCTGGTTTCCTTTCATAGAGAAAAATATATCAAATTCGCCCAAACACATTGACCTAACGTGGCACGTTGTGTGAGAACTGGAACCCTACGCTCTACAGCCTCAGCTTGTTCTCAGCAGTTTCAACCTGTACAGTTACGTTTGACAATGGATCCATGTGAAAGACTCCTTATGCAAGTGCCAAGAATGTTACATAGCAATGTGTACATTTCATAGCTGAACAGTATTTCCATTTGGCATCTGTTACAAATGGATTAGATATAACAATATGTACCTCAATAAACATTATATACTGTATGTGTCATACAGTCTAGCACTTTTATGTAAGGTATGGTGGTCCTTAAAAAACACTGAATATTGTAATTGTTTAGACTTGGATCTGCAAAATCCTTCCATACTTCTAATGCTGGCTGTCACTGTTAATATGTAGGACCTCTTCTTGAGTATATATGATGTGTTTCTGAGATATATACACCTACATTAAATATACTCAACATTACAGTATACTGTAGAAACTGTAACAAATTATATTAGTCAACTTATTTGTTAGTATATATGTGATTCATTGTGTTATTTTCACGTTTAGTCATAGTCCCTATTGGTTACAATAACAGTGTAGTCACCAATGTGATTAACAGGAATTACCCTTCAATGTGGAGTTCACGCAACTGATTCATTTCTTCAAACTGTGTACTTAACTCAAAAATTGTTCTGTAACTTTAGGTAAATATTTCATTGACAATAACTCTTCCTGGGTCATGACTACATGTATTTGTGGTCATAAATTGTGAATCAGAGTTTGTTGAACGCTACAGTGCAACATATGCTAAACATTTGTACTGAGCTTTAATTGGATCAAATGGATAGTGTTGTTGTCTCTGTTCTTATAACCGTATGACTCAACGGATATGTAGGAATTCAGGATTGTATTTCTCTAAACACTTGGGCCCCCTGCGGCGCCCGTGTCTTTGAAACTCTAAACCGCCAATTTGTAACACAGGCTCGTTGAAGAAAAAAAAAAAAAACACACTTTGTTGTCTCCGAGCCGAATTTGAGATAACCACTGACACCGCTGAAGACAACACTATGACATCATCAGGCGGTTTTTGTTTTTTTGAGACTTGACAAAGCTCTTCCACAACCACAGAGAGCTGTATACAAACTGGAATCACAGAGTGAGTAAGTGCGTCCCATGACGACTAAGATGATTGTCATGTGTAAAAAATGGTGGAATCGCCCTTTTAAATTGGACTGGACAAAATCAGTCAACTGTGGTCACTTTGTGGGTTTCAGGTATGTTTTACGTCATATTTTTAGATGAGCCTGAATGCTACAGAAGTGATAAACTGGCACAAATAGCTGTGCCACACTGTAAAAAAAAAAGGCAGGGGAAAGTTCAGAAGTAGAAGATGTCCGTTTTATAGACTTTGGCTCAGCTGCCAAAGTCTTACCAATCCTCAGACACCTCCTCCTCAACTCTTAACTGCTGTACAGCTGCACTACTGGAATCCACTTTCTGCACTGCCCGGCTGATCCAACAGCTACTTCCCAGCAAATAGTCTGTTTTGTATATATATATAACTTCCTTGCATAATGTAAGATACAGATTCTACATTCTAGGTAAAATGTTCAGGCGTGTACAGGCGTCACTGTAAACAGACCTGTTTAGATGTTTGCTTGAAGATCAGGGGGGCATTCCATTCTTGAATCCCAATCAAAGATAGATCAGGTAAACTAGGGTTCACGGGCCTCAAAGTTGGCAGAAGCTGCTATAATCCTATCATGTTTTTATGCCGCCTCCTGTGACTTGATGTATTGTTCCTGTGGCTACAAATTTCTGAAGGCGTGCCAAGCAGAAAACCTTTATATGCAAAGTATAACAAGGCTCTTACTGTACATCATAAAAGAAGCTATTACAAAATGAATGTTAGAATATTGCTGTGTAGACATATTGTTTGCAGTTTTTTTCCACAATAAAGTAATTTCCTAAAACTTAAAAAAAAAAACATTTACAATTTAAAATGAATTCTTCTAATGCCTTCCCATTCTCAGTGTGCAGGTTTCAAGTTTCCACGTCACAAATATTCAAATAAAACAGATTCCTTTATTTGCCTTTGAATTGCCATTTGCTGTTGGATTAACTAAATACACTGTCAATAGAAATGCCCCTGTTGTGGCTTTGGCCTCAGGAAACTATTTTAATGTGAAAGAATTCATCATCAGTCCATGTCAGTGATGATAGTCTCTGCCCACAGTTCCGCACTCCCCAAGCTGTGATTGGACAGTTGATTGGTTTTCATTTTCGGCATGACGAATGAATCTCCATTTTCAAAAAAGAAAAAAATAAATCTCGCTTACACAAGCTAATTAAACCAGATGACAGTGATATACATATTGACAGGTCTATGCTGAACAACTCGAAACCGCAAAGTATTACACCATACACAGTAAATACATCTGTCAGCAATAATATTAAACCCAACATTAACTGTTAATAAACTTGTTCATTCTTGTCAATTCTTCAAATTGATGTGTTAATGTGCATGTGTTAGGAGCTGAGTGACCTTGACTGTTCAGAGCATCTCTTCCCAGTAGGCTGGGCAATACATCGATACTATATTGAAATCATATTTTCAATCATGTCATTTTCTGAACTTACCAGATTGTTCTAGCTCGTTAATAAAGTAAGGTGCCTTTACTCACTTATTACCGATGATTGTTTAGGAAAATTCTCATTGTGTAGATATTTTGTTAAAGTACCAATAGTTGTCCCTACAATATTGTTACGATATCGATAGTGTGGTATTCAGTCAAAAATATTGTGTTATCTAATTTTAGCTATATCATCCCGCCCTACTTCCCAGTATGACATGGTCAGTAGCTACTTAAAGTGGTCCAAAGAAGGAGAACCAGTGCATTGGTGTTAGGATAATGGGCGCCCGCAGCTCATTGATACATGTGGCCAACTGTTCCAACCTCTCAGAAAATGACTGTAGCACAAGTGGCTGACACCTCCCCGGATGTTGAGCTGATTGTGCATCTGGGGGACTTAGAAGACTTTAAAAGATCTGCTACTAACATCTGGGTGGTAGACACCAGAGAACACCTTCAGAAGTCTTGTCAACAGGTCAGTGTTGTGGCTGATTGACGTACACCTCTTTGATCTGGGGCATCTGTGATGTACCGGACACACAGCAGTCTCTATGAGTCCAACCAATCCCGGGAACAAACAAGAAATGTTACTAAGTAAGTTTTAATTGAAGTCTGACGAAACGCAAAGAAATGAATCTGTGTAGCCAGCATAATATTCTTTAAATGGATTACGTAGGTTTGAGCTACACATGACATCTACAAAGACCACACCACCACTGACCTAACCAGCAGGCAAGCATCATTGTTTGTCTGTGGCAGAACCAGCAGGAGCCAACTGATAAGGACTGGGTGTACACCACTCTGCATCAGGACAAGCTGCTGACAGGTTGCTTTAAGCCGCCAAAAAAAAAAAAAAAAGAGAAGCTGTCGGTGTAGAGAGCACAAAGGGATGTGACATGGGTTTGGAGTGGCTCAGTGATCAAAACGCTGTGATCAAGACCATCTTTGTAAGACTTTGTAACATTAACAGAGTCAAAATGAAAAGGTCAAGGTACCGTATTTTTCGGGCTATAAGGCGCACGTAAAATCATTTACTTTCTCAAAAATCGACAGTACACTTTATGTATTAATTCTGGTTGCGCTTATTGACCTTGACCTTGTTTTAGTTTGACCGCTTGATGGATTAGCGGAGCATTACAGCTACCGCAGTCAGGAGCCTTACTGAGTAATAGGAATATTACTGAATATTACCGGTAATATTACTGTTGAACTCACTGTTGAGTGTATTGTTTTGTATTTTATGTGTGACAACTGAACAATGCTGAGAGTTATTGAGAATGAGTTGAATAAAGTTCGACTTATCTGACGCACGTTTTATTTAGTTTAATGAGCCTCATGTATGAAAATAAACACGTTCATTGATATTGCAATCCAGTGCAATTTACACTCCCGAAAAATACGGTAGTCTCCTGTTCTTCAAGGCTACAAACGAATGCGCTGCTCATTTTAAGCAATGGCAATGTGACGCAGCAAACAGGCCTTAACCAGGTTAAAGCAAACGAGACTAACCTCAGCCAGTGGTATAACCAGCAGCTAAACAGGCAAGAAGGTCACTGTACTTTTGACTCACATTCTTAAACCTCTACCACCGAAATAGAAGCAGCCTGCCCACATAACACCAAATACATCTGGACAGGCAAAAACAGAAGTACAGTCATCAGTTTCCTCCATGCAGCAAACAACCCCCCACTCCCCCTCCCCACCTTCCCCACCCTTCAGATTCATCAATCCAAATACCAGCCAAACGTTTCCAACCTCCAACCACTTCCATTGCCCTCATTGGGGCAATCATTGACAATCTCAACACCAGTGAACATTTGAAGGAAGTGCTGCCAGTTTTGTACACAGGATGAAAAACAGAACGAAAGATTTATTACTAATTATTCTCAATGACTCAAGTGTGATCACTTTTAACTGGACATGTTCTACTTACATATTTGTATTTTTATATCCTTACTTAAACTACTTTAAATTGCTGTTTTTTTTTGCCAATTGAACATGTATATTGTTTATTACTGTGCTCTGTCATTATCAAATAAACAAATCTGTCTACCTACCTACTTTTACTTTTTTTTTTTTTTTTACTGTATTTATGTGTTTATTTAGCGATGAACATTTTCGCTTGTGAAGACATATAGAGATTTAAGTTTTCATGGACATTAAACAGATTAAAATCTCAGTTTTATGTTTTATTGACCTGACTTTAGTTGACTTATAATTGAGAAGAATTCCATTATGAGAAAATATTTCGTCAAGCAGAATTTAACCTCAACAGTAAAATGATAAATGTAAAATGTAGCAGAAAAATGTTCTGACAACCAGCAACACGATCCTTTCCTAGATTTGAGCTGCAGCACAGGAGCAGCAAATCCTCCCTTTTTTTTTTTTTTGCTAATACGAGCTTCATGTAAAAACATATTAGGCCTATGTGTGGTGGAAGTATCACAGCCTCGGGGCACGGACCTGGAATTCACCGTTTGTTTAGCGGATAAGAGAGCGCTGCCGGTGCTGGCGGCTACAGCAGGAGGTGGTGCAGAGTTCAGCTGCAGGTAAAACTTACCTGACAGACTGACCTGGAGCTGTCTGACTGCTGGGAAAACCAAATGGGAGGGAGGAGGGGGGAGCTGACAGACGATCACAGGCGGGGACATAAAGGGAACATTGTTTTCAAAATAGGCCACCTCCGAATCAACCACTCATATTGCATATCAGCATTTATACATAAAACAATGACAGCAGAAATTCAGCTAAAGTGAGCTTCCCTTGATTTCTGAGGAATTGTTTCTTACAGCATCAGGACAGCTTGATGTATGCCTCATATTCACTTTTACATATAGTCCTGTAAATGTGGTGCAAAGTGGGTGGCTGAATTTTCATTACGAGTTCACATACTCAAGTGGAATTTTTTTTTTAAGTCATAAACTTCAAGGCGCAAAGGAAAAGGTCCTAGAGCTTTTACTGTTTGAAACATGCAAAAACTCCTCAGTTTGAATTATCCATCACAGTATTGTTCAAAAAGGGTGTGTACATTTAAAGCTCTACACATGCCAAGGGCTTCAAATTCCTCAACTAATGACCCCTAAAAAACACATAAAACTGGTGTATGCACTATATTTGTTTCACTTCCACTGCAGCACAGCTGTACACTTGCTGCCATGAAGCCCCAACAGTGTGTTTTACAAATTGACAAACCTCTCTTTTTTATGACTCCCGAGGCTGTTGACATGAAGCTATCAGTTTGATCTGCAGGACTGGTGCGTATCCATCTTCCACAAGATTGGGATCTCACTTCAAAGAGAACCTCAGTGCTTCCTATTATTAGTGGTGAGTTATAAACCTGCAATTAAGTCCAAATTATGTCTATTAATTACCTTCATGGGAGAGGTTGAGAACTTAATGACTTAATATAGAGGTAAGATCAGTGAGGGGACGTCTATGAAGACATGATAATTTAAGGAGACAATCTGCATGCGGTCCCTGTGACAATCACCTGCATGGACCAGGTGTTCCAACTTCCTGAATACAGATATTCAGCATACTCGTGAAAAGGCTGTCACCCTCCCTCTCATTACTTTTCAAAAAGTTCACCTTTACCAACCGAGGGTAGAGCTATGAATACTTTTAAGCTGGAGTAAACAATCTTATATAAACATGGAAAATCCTAAATGACCAAAAAAGCGTGGCTTTATATACTGTCATTTACACACACAGTATGAATGTGCTCCAGTCCAGGGCTGGCTAGCAAACATGTGTAACTGAAATGCCTCCTGTGTACACACACTGTTATCTGCGGTTTAGAAAGCATTTTATTGGTTCCGGGTTTGACTGTAGCTGGGGACTTTTGTTGCATATTGCCAATCTCTCACTCCCTTTGTTACCTATCTATCTCTTCACTATCAACTGTCCTTTTTGGCTTAGTTTCATAAATTGAGATTAGAGAGGATGTTGACAGTTGGCGCAGACTTGCTTGTGGCTGACGCCGTTCAGGCTGGTCTGCAGCGACTGGTGACCACTGCTGTTGAGCAATGTTGTAAATATATATAAGGGGGGGTTGTAGGCATATCTATACAACACTTGCATTGAGTCCCAAATCTCATGGTGGCCACATGATAGTTCCATCATGCAGGATGATTTTTGGTGGTGATCAGTTGTATCTTCAGTGTGGACTGAGTGCTAGTGCAGTTTGCAGCATCTCTACATAAGCTGTCCAACACTGTGCATAGGTGAAAAAGCCAAACATAAAAAAAGGCATATCTTTAAATAGATAAAAAAAAGGGTTTCACAAAGACAAATGTGATATGTCTTTAAAAAAAGAGTCCCAAAAGCTTGTGCACAATGCCTAGTCAGTGGGTAAAAGTGTTTTCTGCCAGTTCTTCCCACTTTCTGTCAATGTCATTTGGACACAGGTAAATGGGATGTATGAAGACTGTTAAAAACTCCCTTAATGTTAACTTATTACATTTTTTATTTCTTTTTATTACATTTTACAATTTTAGCTAAACGGAGCCCAGCAACCCACCTCTAACAGACGATCCATGAAAACAATTTTGAAACTAAATAAATCCAAAAAAGTCGGCCTTACCAAGTCAATTAACTTCTGCAACACACCTTTTTTTCCCTCCTTTACCATTTCTTTGACTTCAGGCTATTAATATCCACACTAACTTTCTTTTTTAATGGAAATCATTTTCAAGTTACAGACAGACAACTTTTTGGCAACAGTAGAAGCTAAAGTTAGTCACTCGTTACTGACACGAACACTCAAAGTAGATCTCTTTAATGTCAAACTATCACCCCTTAACTGTCATTGTGCTTTGAAACTTCAACATAAGAGTGCTGTCAGCCTCAACAATTCTCAAAGCCACCTGTACCTGTTTTGGTGCTAATTTGCGGTGAACCACTGCTTTATGTGATGCCAGGTGTGGTATTCCACTCCTATTAATTATTACCCTCCTACATCTTCTCGATACCAACTCCGTTTTCATGTCTGTTTGCTGTTGAGAACACCTACACCTGCCTTTAAACTGTCTGATAATTGTGCTGAGTCATCGGCCTCTTGAACTGTAGATAGAGGTTTAAGTATAACAGAGAATCATCCGGTTCTTTTTTTTTTCTTGCGGTGTATGATATCACTTCTTGTCTTTCCACTGTCCTACCAGAGGTGTTAGGAAAAGTGACAGTTTTTTTCCATCGACCCTCCCCACCCCCCCGGCAGGAAACAGGAGGAGGGCACGTGCTTCGCATCTCTCTCGCTTTGCCGTGATGTTCCCCGTTCCACCTCAAGACAGGCGCTTTTTGACTGATGTGGACGGCTTAGTAATTTCCCTGCTGTCTGAGTCATCGGGAGTATGTGAAGACATAATTAGTTTCATTGCTTTGAGACGAAGGGCAAGCTCCGTTCAAGTTCGGAGGCTGTAAAAGTAACCACAAACTTTTCCATTTATAACTTCATGAGACTCCAGGACTCTCTTTGAAAAGCAGGTGTGGAGGGCACATCTCATTGTTGCAGATTAGATGTTTGGAAGTGCTTTACTCGCTGCATCACTCCTTTTGTCAGCGCGTTCACCTGCGAGGTTACTTCTCTCAGCACGCTCAATAAAAAGACATCAATTTAGCTCATAAGTGCAACTATATGTAGGTGATGATAGAATAGATAAAACACTTGCCCTATAATTCATATGATTTATGTCATTAAGGCCACCAGGTGCAACTGTGACCTTGATCTCCTGTAACAGTCCTCTACCAATTTCATGATCATCTTAACCGCAAACTAAGATTTGTAGACATGCAGTTGAGTAATGTATGCTTCTACAGTACATGACCTCATAGGATGAACCAACAGAAAAGTTGCTCTTTAATTTTTTTAGCTTCCAAATAGCTGGATTTCAACAGCTTGTAATTTTGACTGCTGATTGAATGAAAATTTCAAAAAGTATTCGAGGAAATAGTTTTTTTCACGTAAAAATTCAAAAATGACTCGGCTACACCCCTAAAGTGTCAATGAAAAAAAAAACTATGATATTCCCTGTTATGAAGAATGAATAAACTTGTTCTTCTGTCAAACGTTCAGAATGGTGATCAAGACCAACCTTTTCCATTTTGAAATTTTACGCCTGTTTAGACACTTATGGNTCTCTCTCTCTCTCTCTCTCTCTCTCTCTCTCTCTCTCTCTCTCTCTCTCTCCAAGGTGCTGAAATTGTTTTCGTGGTCTGTATCGTGTTAAATTGTCTGTACGAAAATGACACAGTTTTGACCACACACTGCTACTCTGTACTTCAGAGCCTTTATGGCATCAACCTACGATCATCAGCCTAACCTGAATCGTCACCAACGTGATCTTTGATGAAGTACTGCAGGCCAAGATGAACAACAATAAAGTGCGAGGGTTTCGACTGAAGTGTTATTGCACTGGATGAAATTTTGAGTGTTTGAAAGATATGAGCGTATTGTCTATTTTCCTTGTATGACAGACTAGGACAATGGTGCTCTTTTCAAAAAGTGACTTTAACGTGAGCAACAACCACGTTTAGTTTTATTTTTTATTTAAGATTATTTTTGGAGCGTTTTTGCCTCTTTTTTTCTCTTTAATTGGACAGTTAGTGGCAAAGAGGCCGATACGAAACATGGAGAGAGAGAATTGGTATGACTTGTAACATAGGTCCCCTGGGATGTTATGGGTATGTGGCATGCGCTGTAACCGCTAGGCTAGCAGAGTGCCCCGACACGTTTACTTTATTAACATTTAACTGCAGCCACAGCCTTTTACTAGCCTTAACCAAACTGCTTTTCTTGGCTCAACCTAACCCAGCTTTTTGGTGTCTCAGTCTTGCACTTTGTATCCCCGCAATCCACCCAAACAACCTCCAATACAAATTCCTTGGGTACAAAAATGTTGCACTTCCCTCGAGTTTAGAAAAACACTCTAACAGCACACCATCCAGGCAGCAATTGCCCTTTTTTTCCACCAAATGTATTTAGTGCAGCAGATTAGTAGTATATAAACCTAATTAGTAGGAGACAAGATCGGATAGCGATAATAATGCTTGAAATGGTGTTAACACCAGTGATTATTAGCTGAACAGGAATCCTACTAATCATGTTTTCCTGTGAGAGGGTTTCAAGAGAGGTCCTGACAGGTTGGACTCAGACACGTGGAATAAATTAGTTATATCTCCAGGTGATGCTTTCCTGACACCATCAACATGTTATTAATGGATAAGTGTAGGAATACAGGGCACTCAGCCATGTTGCTGGTGTTGAAAGTGTACGTAACGCTTGTATTGCTTGTATTGCTTGTGTTCATGTGGAAGGATGCAGTTGTATGACAATTGTATTGGGGAGATGAGAGCTATGACCCAATTTGCCTACAAAAAAACTATTCAAAAGTGTGTGACATAGCCAATACTCTATGACCAATAAAGGAAGTAACTTCAACGCCAAAAACTTTACTCGTAAGTGAAAAAAACTTAGATTTAAGCTGTGCCTGAAGCTATCATTAACAATTCATTAGAACTCTACTTTCCCACATTCAGAATTAACCGGGAGAGATGCGAGAATAGGAAAATGGAAGGATTTTAGACAGGTCCTTTGGGAGGAAAGCAGTTGTCTTTGTCCATCTAGAAAGTGATTTTTGAATGGTGCTGTAGATTTTAGGGGTTAAACCGAGGAGGTATCTGCTGCTGTGCCTGCTAGCTCCTGTGCTTCCACGGTAACTCTCACAGTTGAATGTGAAGCCTTAAGGGGTCTGGAAACTATTTTGATGTAAAGGCAGAAAACCTGTCCAACAAGCTCTATGCATTCACAAAAAAATTTTTTTTTTTTTTTAAAAATGGGTATCTCTCTAGTTCTTCTCAAGTCTATGAAGATTTTCAATCCGTAAGACACTAAGAATATTAAGGAACATTTTTTGAAATTATGAGAAAGTGATAATATTACAGGAATTAAGTTATTACTGTATGAGGAAAAAGGCTTAATAGTCGACAGAGTTGTCAAGGGTAGTTATTAAGATGAATATTATGTAGGACTAAATTAAAACAGATATGATTTATTAACTTGGAATATGGTCAACATTTGTTCTTATTGGCTGTCCAAATGACATCATCCATGATCCACAGTTAAGTATTTTATGTGAGTTTGGCTTTGACATTCTTGTACACTGCACTCAGTTCAAATTAAGGCAACAGTCTTTTAGCATGACCTACTCAATTTAGGTTGCTTAGAGTTAGGTAAAGGGTTTGGGTTAGGTCTCAGATTAGTTAGCACTGTGTGCCCAAGCATCTAGAAAACATCAGGAAAACAGATCAGGGTTAGGGTTAGGGTTAGTCTCCCCTTCTAGGTTTTTGAGATTTAGCAGCATCTTAGCTTAGCTTTGTTTTGAGTACTGTTATTTTGTTAGCCAATGGCAGCTAAAAAAAAAACAGGCTTATTAATAAGACAATAGAGTTTAAAAAGAAATTAAGATTTCACAATATATTTTACATGGAGATAGAATGAATTAATACCTCTGTTTCCTGTGGTGGTGGAAATATGCAGCTTAAAGTCGTCCAGAAATCAACATTTGTCCTGTCGCCTTCCCCGAGTTTCCCCAAGTTGCAGCACGACTTTACACAAGTAAGGAAAATAAATTTGACTGGCCGTTATCGAGCGGGTGGGATGTTCAATTTTTTGGACGGGACACTGAATGTTTGGATTGAAATTTGATTGGGTGTTGTCCAGCTCGGTGTGTGTTTAGCAGACGACAGACATTTGATTGACAGGTGACAGATCCTGATATCATTGGCTGAAATATACTGTACAAGGTGACGTACAATTCGTTGGCCTGCATTATACTACATGAAAAAAATAATAACCCACTTTTAACCCGGATTTAAAAGTAGAATTCTGCAAAAGTTTTGGACCACACTGACAGATGAGTAATTACTCTGATTTTTAAAGCCATAGTGGGATGAAATTCATTTTTCATTTCTGTAGGACTTTAACTTACATAGTAACTAGAAGTAAGTGCCAAAAGTAGCAATAGGTATGCATTAGCTGAAATATACTGTTGTGGAGTGATATACAGGATGTTACATTTGTAATATTTTCCAAATCACTACCAAAGGCTTACTGAAAGTACCATGTTATTTACACAGTCTGAGCATTTTGGGGAATTCTGGGCATTTTTGGGAAGGCATACTAGCACCATATTATTTTACATATTCAAATAAAGCCACTGTAAACACAGCTGTTTTGTTGCATTGAAAAAATAAATAAAATCTAGTCTAGACAGATGGTGAATGAGTCACAATATGTATCCATTGTATGCATAAATACAGAGTAGCACATGAGTGGTACTGGTTATAACTGGTTTACCCACCTTATTAAACAGCAACTGGGACATTTTCTTTAGTCATCCTACTTTTACTTTCATATTGATGCGCAGGAACATGTCATCCAGTGCAGGTGTGTGGTTCAATGACGCATCTTAATAGCCTTTTGGTCAACAACAGATGTCTATGGCACAGAGGAATTAAATGTACCAAGTTTTTAGATACACATATAATACTTGCTAGTGGATGAGTTCATTGTTAGTTTAACTTGTTGACAATAAGACAAATATAAAAAGGTCACCAGCCTCATCCTCTAAATCTGCATACAGACATTACAGTACTAAAGAGAGTCATCATAAGCGTAATTTAATCTTTTGTATCTTTTAAATGATCTATGTGGGGGGAAAAGAGATTGACTTTTGATGTGTGTGCGTGTGTGTGTCATCTAAGGTGCAGACAGGTAATGTGTGAGTGATGACAGAGATACACACAGCTGCCTAGTTGGCAGTTTGACACTCACGGCTTTGAGGGGGGGATATCCATTCTCGGATATTTTGTCTGAAGTTTATGAAGTAGTTTAACAGCTTTTCTCCTCCCTTAAACCTGAAATATCCTCTCTTAAAAAAAACAAAACACACACACACACACACACACACACACGCACAAAACACAACTTGAATTTCCAGAAAATAGATACTTTGATTTATTTCGACTTAATTACCAGAAGTGGGCCTCTGTTGAGTTTAGTACTTTAGGGGTTTAATATCGCCTAAACACAGACTCTCTCTGTCACGGCTAATTATCCTTTTGAAGCGTTATTAAAGAGATAACATCATAATATATGTCCTAATTTTGCTCGACATCACTTGTAATCTTTTGCTTTGACACTGCAACTGATTTATTAATTGCAATAACCGAACGATAAATCAATGACATATGTTAAGTGAAATAAATTAACGCTAATAGTATGAATCGGTTTAAAACACACAGTCACATTTTAAATCAGATCTACTCTACATTATTGATCGCATTTCCATCATGATTTATTTTGTTTGTTAACTAAATTCTATCAGCATTAAAAATCAGCTCATACTGATTATTCACTAATATAGTTAATCACTTTTTGTGTGTGTATGTACAGTATGTGTGTGTGTTTCTAAATGAGAGTTCAGGCCTGTGTCAATAACAGCCTGCAGATGGCGCCCTAGTTCCTGAACCCTCTGCTAATCAGTCCAAGTATTGAGTGGGTCATTAAAGATAGGCATGATTAATCCATATTCAATATCAATCAATCAGAGGCAGTTTAGAGATTATTTTTAGCTCCTATTAAAGTCACCACAGTGTCTTTTCACTCATAAATCATCACAAGCCTCAAGTACTTCCATCATATTTTACATGTTAATAAAAAAAAAAAGGAGGGGAGGGGAAAAAAAAAACAAAACAAACAATAAAAACTAATCGTGAACACATGTGGCGATGTGAACTCGTGTCCCTGCGTAGCATGTGAATGAATTGGGTGTTTGCTTGTTTACAGAAAGAAGCATCCTGTGTCTCGCGGTGGATTAAGCCAGTGTCAACAGAGAGCTGAGCTTTAAACAAACTGTGCTTCAGCAACAGTCAGCTGCTCGTAATCTGGGGCCAACAAGCAGAGCGAGGGGGGGGGGTCTGTTTGAAAATAAATAGTGCAGTCGCAACAAGATGTACATGTCGGAGTTGAACTGTGTGTAAGCAGAGGAGGTTTTGACTGAGAATAGAAAAAGAAATTGTTGTCTAAAAATAGGAAAAGATCCTGAGAGGAGGTTGTTCAAGACTCCATATGCTAAAATCACTCAAAATGTATGCTTCAAGACTTGAATTCATCACATTGAGTTGATAAGTGCGTGTATCATCTAAATGTGTTCATGAATTACATCACAGAAGTTAACGAAAATTTGGTACACCTTAAAACGATTTTTTTTTCTTCAGGTTTCCAAAATATACACCAAATTGGATTCAATTCATAAAAATGAGAAAAGCAAAGAAAGATGTGACATCTGTGGTTAGATTTGTCTGAATAAAATCATTTCCATTTGACACCTTGCCATTCAAGAGCTAAGAACTGAAAAGATTAAACCTAAACTAAACAGTTTTACAGTTCACAAAGTGCTGATTATCTGTTCTACTGCAGGTTAGCCTTCTATATATTCAGTAGGTCATGGACTCTGCATAACTCTGCACACTGCACCTCCCAATGCAGGTATAGTCTAATGTGATAAAGAGATTTTAGACATTAAACTATACCTGCATTGTTCTTTTTGTTCCAGATGTGCGTGTTGAAACATATTGCAAATAGGTTACTACTCTAGTAAATGTATTATAGAGTGGAGTGTCATTTTTTCACAATGGCACTGAAACTGCAATATATACATATCTACATATATATGTATATATTCCCAGATTCCATATATAGGCTACCATATAGAAAACATACTGCTGACGTTAGGGCTGAGTCTCTAATGTAATGTAGGGCTGATAACTTTAATGTATCACCTGAAATAAATCAATACCTAGTAGTATGGGAACGCTTCCTCTGCAACTGATGCTTTTTATAGCCAAAGCAATTAAATAGGACTATTTGTATGGACTTGCTCACGGCCAATCAACACAAGCGTTCTTCGATTTAATAAGACATGTGATTGTGTAAAAGTCTCAATAATTGGAAGACTTTCAAAATGCAATTGTGTAAATATATAATTATTGAGATGTGAAGGAGTGGTGGAATGTCATGCAATTTAATTCTTTGATTTACATGATGTGTATTGAATGATGGACTCTTCTGGTATCAGTATCACTTTATAAGGGTTCTTGTACTGTCTTTTTTTTTTAAATGATAACAAGCCCTAGTCGATTTTTTTTTTCCTTAAATCAAAACGCGACATTAGAGCAGTTGGGGTTTTGCTTCCTTGCATTGGGAGGAGATTGTGCTGAATGACTAACCTTGTGTGTGGAGCTGGTCACCATGGCTGGCTGGCTGCCATTGGGAACACTGGGAGTGTGAATAGGGATAGCAAAGCCCCCTCAATTGGCTTCCAAAGCTGAGCTTAAGAGAGGCCTCTTTTCTTCCTTGGTGTGACTAGCCGCCGAGGCAGGATCTTCAAGGAGCCTGTCACTTTGACCTAATCCGTTTTCTGCCCAGCTGTGGGGTGGAGTGTGGGGAGGAGGGGGGGAAGTCACCTCTTAGTTTTTATCACATTTGAATGCAAACAAGGCCGGAAAAGGGTTGCTTGTGTGTCACGTCGGAGGGCCTGAGAGCTCTTGTGAAAGGGAGCCCCTGTAGTTAGGGAGAAAAATGTGACAGGCAGCTCTATCATTGCTCACCAGCGCACGATTTGAAAAAACTTGCCTCTTTCATGGCGCATTCTGCTTTTTTCTTTTTTTTTTTTTTTTTTGTTGAGGGGCCTAACCCAACACACCAGGCTGTTTAGCATCTCCACAGCCATGAGATTACTCCTGATAGCCACATCATGGGGCCTCATTGTCAGTCTTACACTGCGTCGGAGCTAAGAGGATTAACTTTTAACAATCCAGCAGTCGACGGGCGCGTAAGATTCATTCATATAGAACGCTTTAACCGTAAATCACCGCGCAGTCTTCCTCGCGGGAAGAAATCCTTGCTGTCTGATAAACTCTTTGATGTAAACTTCTGTTTCTCCTTTCTGTGAAGGAATCCTGGCGAGGTTATGTATAAAAAAAAATAGCTTGACTCTCTGCTTGTACATCTTTACGTCTTGACTTAATTATAAAAGAAAGCATGGGTTTGTTATTGGGGTGATGTCCATGTACCCACTGATTTGCCAAAGGTGTAATTGTACTGACAGAATGATTAGGTCACTAGTTAACTGGGGGTTACTTACGGTCCAGATGTGGGAGTTCAGTAGCAAGCTGTGATGCAATGGACAAATTTAACCATGTATATATATCTAAAGCAGGTGTGTTCTCTGTCAGCACTCCTGCCAATCTAAAGTGTTTAACTGTGTTTTATATACAGTACGGCCATGTTAAATAAAGCAGCAGACGTTGGAAACAGTGTGGTTGTCACATGTCTATACAGCAGGATATGGTCATGAGTGAAAAGTTCACCCAAAACAAAGACAGAATTAAAAAAAAAAAAAAAGAAAGAAAAGGAGGGAAATATCAACAAATGCTGATTGTTCCAAACCACAAAACCTTCTTCTTCTTCACGCTGTCCTCCAGCTACCACGCCGCTGTGACAGTGTTGAGCCGGCTGAAATGATGAATGGCTTTTAATAAGTCTGTAGCTCACGGTTACACCACGGGCGGATGAGACAAAACAAACCTGTGTGTTTCTATGTGTTTTAAGAAAGCATGCAGACAACACACATGTATGGACTAGCTTTATGGCTCTGGCAGCCTCGTCTCGCAGAGCTGTGGAGGAGCTGTGTGCAGTCAGGAGAACAACTCAAGATTTGTTTTCAGAATTCCACTGCTATTTATTTGATTTATATTAGTAACCGATACAAAGCTTTGTTAACATGTTAGCAATAGCGGCAGCAGTTTTTTTATTTTCATTTGCACAATAGCCTGAGGGGTTGAAGAGATGAAAGAGTGGCACCTACAAAACCTCTAATGTTTTCCATAGAAACCCAAAGTGGGGGAAAAATGTCATGCTATTAAAATAAATGATTTCCAGGAAGTGCAGAAAACACCATAACAATAAATCACTCAGCATCAAAGTTAGAGATAAAAAGATATTGNAAAATGTCATGCTATTAAAATAAATGATTTCCAGGAAGTGCAAAAAAAAAATAACAATAAATCACTCAGCATCAAAGTTAGAGATAAAAAGATATTTTATACTAAATTTACACAAATCCTACTTAGGACTTCAGACAAGATGAATTCAGGATTCAGGGGTCAAGTGTCAGAAAAGAAAAATAATGATGTGCAAATCTGCATTTTTTTTTCTTTCCTGTGGTCTTTTATACTGTGTTTTAATGATGCTAATCCACCATGGGAGTGATTGGCTCTATTGACATGGTAAAATAGTGACGGCTGAGAAAATTAGAAGCGGTAAAATGTCGGCCGTATTCAAGTACAACCACAATGCTTCAGTGACCAGAACTTTTATTTTAACAGTTGTTGTATTTAAAATGTCTAAATATTTAAAGCAGTCATTATTATTAACTTTTATTAACTATTTGTATTTATTTAGTCAATAGTTAATGAGTGCCGCTCACCATGATTTATCATTTTTGAGTCGCAATCTAAATTCAGACTGGCTGTTATCCGACAACAGAAATACAAAAATATAAATGCGTAATATAAATAAAATGCATGAATGCAGTGAGCAAGAGGGGCAAGAATGTAACTGTGTCTCAAATCACATACTTCTGTTAGGACATTATGTATTTGTTAGTGCAGTGTGCAAATTGCAACAGGTTAATGTTGTCTCAAATGAAACACGACCATCGCACACTTATGACGCTTTCCACTAGCACTGCTCCACTCTCCTTGACTCGACTCGTTTTTTTTTTTGCTTTACCACTAGGGGTAGTACCCAGTACCTTTTTTTTTAGTACCTGCTCTACTCTGGTTCGAAGCAAGCTTAGTCAATACTAAATGTGACATCGACTAACTGTTGGCCACTGAAGAGTCATGGACACGACATCGGACACAAGAATCAAATGTCCTCCATTGTTAGCGTTTGTGTCACGTACAAAACAATGTGATGGCAGTTCCGTGCAGCTATGCTATGTTGACCCCGCTCACATTGAAGAGGTACTATGAACAAGTGGAAAAAGACCCCGACCGAGTAGTCAAATCGAGTAGTGCTCTGCTATGGAAAAGCATTAGCAAGCTAGCATTAGCATTTGTGTTATTGTTCACAGGTCCAAATCATTACAGACTACTACATTAACCCAAGAAACCAACTGATGGTTTGTATCTGACAGTAGTATAGTGGTGCTGAGTGCAAAAAAACATGTATAATTGACATCTATATAATGTGCCACCATTTACTGTTTGAAAAGTGGCCCATCACCATGCTACATAGCCAAAATGAGGCTTGTGGAGGTCAAGAAGTGTCCACAGATCCACACTCAACTGTTGACCGTTTGGGTACTCACAGTACACTGCAATTTCCGCACTAAATTTTAAGTGCATGAAGAATCTTTAATGGATTGTCTTGGAAGCGAAACGTGCATGGTTTTGGGAAATCAAATTCTCA
This sequence comes from Rastrelliger brachysoma, assembly GCA_024605115.1. NCBI lineage: Eukaryota > Metazoa > Chordata > Actinopteri > Scombriformes > Scombridae > Rastrelliger > Rastrelliger brachysoma. The sequence continues at coordinate 946 of JANJYP010022032.1, read as the reverse complement.
ATTCTGCAATCCAGCTCACCAACTTTAAATGGATTCATTAATCTCTTCGCATGGATTTCCGCACCAGTATATTTTTCCGCCACATGAACCCAATGAGGTTCTGTAAAAACCAATTTACAATGGAAATCGGTCATATTTTTCCTGTATAATTTTCCCTGGTATACGCTTGTGGACAGGGCCGCTGTAGCCAGTCGTAACCGGAGATCATTGGACCTTAGCGACTACAATTTATGGCAGTTGTGATCGCACAAGTATCGTCTGACACTGCCTTTGCCACGTTTTTATTCCAAAGAAGCACTGTAGCTGTGTCAATGCCTACTGGTAATAATAGTATAGCTTTCCCCTTCTGGGAAAAAACAGTGAATGCAATCTTACTACACCATCACTCTGCTTTTAACCCTCATGCGCGCTCGTGACATATCGCACAATTGCTTCTTTTATTACCTGGCAGTGATTGTTTGCTGAATGGGGGAATGGCCTCCAGGAACCTGCTAAGCATTCCAGAGGAGCGCTACATTTATTCCGGGGGGGAAGGACAGCCATTGTGTCTCTGCTGGGTCAGCCTATCATGTGGCCCAGAAATTAAGGATGAGTTGGAAATAGCTGGATTTGATCTGTTTTCCTCTTTCAAGTCAGGTGCACACAGGGAGTACAGACTTACCGGTGTACCAGTTTGTTTTATAATTGTGTTTGGTGTAGCTTCAATCTCCCACAGCCTCTTTTTTTAATAACAGTGTGTATAAAGAGAAATTTAGAGGACAATTATTGATTGTCTGGCAATAATGCAGCAGTATTATAATCTACTGTTATTATTATTATTAAAGGGGGCAGTTTCCATTATATGCTGTGGTATCTTTTTACACAGATATCAATTTCTACCAGAACTGGAACTATTTCTACCAACAAAAAAAAAATAGTTTGAATGAAAACTGCAGACAGCTGAGGC
>JANJYP010022029.1:0-15722 GCA_024605115.1 Rastrelliger brachysoma | reverse complement strand
AAGCATGAATGAAAATGAATGAATATTATTACATAATCCCCCCATAAACAATTTGTCTACTGTAGCCACACAGAGAGGGAGGGGGGGCATTAGAGTGTTGTTTGGTTTCAATAGGCTTGGAAAGGATGGCCATTATGGAAGCAATCTAGGCAACGCTTCAGTTAAAAGTTTGGGGCTCAGAGGAGGGGCTTTTTTTGTTTGAATTCAAGCTAGTTCTCAGGTTAAAAAGGAGAGAAATTAGAACGTTTGACAGCTGAGGGTTGTGGCATTTCAGAGAGCAAGTCTGAAATGTAGAAGACACAGAGGACTGACCCCTCTGACTTCTATTCTTTTCTTCACACACCGTCATCCCGCTTTCATGTGGTAATGGATCGATTAAGATAGAAGGAAATCTCCATGGAGTTTGTAATATTAGGTCTTTGTTCGACTGTCATGTCTGAAAGCCTGTGGCAGTGACCTTTAGCTGATACACCTGCTAGTGTCACTTTCCCTGCCGTTACACGGAGAAGTCATTTTTCCTCTTTCACGATTCATGCTGTTGAGGAAAGCATCAGTTTCACTCTATTCTCCAGAAAATAACACGACTGTATAAGCTCAACAAAAAATTAGTTTGATCACGGTTTTGCATTTGTTCTTTTTAGACGTCATCATAAGTAGGTTTAATCCTGTTGGGGATGTGGTATTACTGTTTGAGCTTGACAATTCTTTGAGCCTGTCTTAAAACAGTGAAAGTTTTTCCTCATTGTAATCATTCCCCCTGTTCATACCAACTATTAAAAGATCTCCTTCAAATGTGATTTCAATAGAAATGACAAAATCCAGTTTTAAAAGTAGATTTGAAGCTAATATTCAGTTTCATCAGTGTGACTTAGTCATATCAAGTACATATCTGACACATTTACAGTCTTTTTAGAATCAAATTCCCTCTTAGTGTTTCCCTGTTGAGCTGTAATGGAAGTACAGTCACAAAAAGAGGCACTAAAAAGACTGTAATGATGTTGGGTATCAAACCTAAAAACTAAAATGACTAAAGTGAAAGTACAAGCCTGGCAAGATTATATTTCATTTCATCATTTAGGCTTATATGGTAGTAATGTTAGCTCTTTTTCATTATTTGCGAGTGATGCTATCTCTAATCTTAATGTATCTCAATGCGATGTAAATGTGAGAAAATTGGCTGTGGTTCAACTTGGAGTGACTGTGAAGACTGATGGTGATGAAACCACATAATCCACTTCCCTCCTGTTCAGTATAATTTAATCACTCATCATTCAAATGCTCTCTGGATACAATCAGTGTAAAAACTTTACACTTCTTCCAATTACAATCTAATGTCAGCAACGTAATCCAAACTGACTACAGCCACTAATAACAACTTATTTCCCTTCCTTTCCTCTTTGATCTTTATTCTCATTATGTTTTGATTTTTTCATTTATCCTAACTGAACTTAACAAAACTAACAACAGACTATTACTAACAAGTGCTGCCTGTGTAACAACAGTTGGATATATCTTATTTTTCTATGCGATAGAGTGACATTATTGTCCAAAAACTATTTTCCACTGAGAGACCTGCTCCCTGATAAACACACAAACTAACCCAGCTGCTGAAAATAGTCACTATAGCATTAAATATGAGTCAATCCACAACTGAAAATAGTTCCTAACAAATGCATTATTTTCTCCTCTTTGAGTAACAATTCCTAAAAACTACAGTGAACAGCTGTTTTAGGAAATTACTGAAGCTTTAAAAAATCAAAATGTAAATATATATATGCGTTTTTCCTGTGCGTTTATGTCATATTCCTTGCCACTCCACTGGACTATTCACCCTCATTAATTCATTGCCTAGTTTTTCAAACTAAACACATGGCTGCACAAATGACCGAGAGCACAAAGAGCAGAGAAAGACATCATTTAGAAAAGATCTATTCCTGTTCACACATTAACACACATGCATGTCCCTTCCATGCAACATTTAGTTTTCATCCTTTTTTGCAGCTCCCCATTTGATACGAGTCCTGCAGCCTGCTTTCATTAGACCCTGTGTGCGCTCCGATGCCATTTCACTGTTCATTACTTTAATCTCTTTGTATTTTTATATTTTAAAATTTGTTCTATTTTGTTGTATAATGCACGACAGTTGGTGCATAATGTTTCCAAAATTGCCTTTAAACACACACAGAACTGGTTGCTATTTGCTATATTTAATTCCCTTGCTGCATCATTTTTCAGAGACATATTTCTTTCATTAGTATGCTAATGTTTTGTATGTATTTTGCCTGTGAAAGCAGCACTAAAGCCGGAAATGATCTCATACTTATCATGTCTGAAAACTTTATTTAGTTAATGATTATAAATTTGAGGTTCTGGCTGGCCTCATGAAGCTATAAAAAAACCTCTAAAAACTAGGACTTTGGCAATCTGGTAACTAATAAGTTAAGTCTGTGGGATACAAATAAAGGAATATACATTAAGTTCAAAAGCATGAGAATGAAGTAACAAGTGAGGGTGATGAGTTATGATTAGATTTGATGCTTAAGATGGCTTTTAGGCAGCTTAATCACAGAGGTCACTGTGAAGACTCCTTTTGAAGGTCACAGCTTGTTGAACATCAGCTTGAGACACAGCAGAGAGGCGGAAACACAGTAAGAGAGGCAGAGAGAAAGAGGGGATGCTACAGCTGCTTGGATAGAAAGGGGNACGACAGAGAGTGGTGGTGGTGGTGGGGAGAGGGGGTCGGTGGCGGTGGTGGTGGGGGATCTTGTCAGTGTGTTTCTATTTTTAACTCTTCGACCTCGCTGACTGTCACACCCAGTCCACCCCTTCTCCATCCCTCATCCCTTACTTCTTGCTGAGTCTCTTTGTTGCCACGGCAACCGCCTCCCATGTCTCCCTGACAACGCCCCCCCATCCCCCTCCCCTCCCTTTTTAAACGCAGATGCAGTGATTATTACGGTGCTGCAGCGACACAGGGAGTCTGGGCAGGAGAAGGGGAAGATGTGACGTGGATGGAGGAGACAAAAAGGGCAAAGACAGAGAGGATGGAGGGAAATGAGAATAAGGAGAGGGAAAAGGAAAAGGTGAAAAAAAAAAAGAGAGAGAGAGAGAAAGTGGGTGGGGCGGGGAGGTGAGGAAGGGAGACAAAGGAATCTGGGAAGAGATATAACGATGAGCGATGATGAAGGGCAGCAGATGAAGGTAAGATTGATGGAGGAAGGAAGAAAACAAGGAAAACAAGGTAGGACGACAGAGAGAGAGAGAGGGAACCAGACAGTGGAAGTCTAAATAAAACTAGAGATTTGGGTTTAAGGAGGGAGGTGGTAAGATGAGGCAGAAAAGGAGGGCAAGAGTAAAAAAAAATCATTTCTAAAAACTCTTAGCCCACTTCTTGCTCTAGTGTCTTTAATCCGCTCTGCTTCTGTCTTTATACCAAGAATATAAAAAAACAGAAGCTTGGTAGCATCTTCTTCTTCGATGCAATATGTGTCAATGAGCTACATTTGGCACAAGAAGTTGAGTTGACTTAAAAGAAACTTCAAAATAGAATTTCAAATGCCCACCTTGTATCAGAACTATGCAGGGAGAATGTGTCATGTGTATCACTTGCAGGGAAATGAAATGCCCTCAAACACTCTCATACTGAGTAAACAGTCTAAAGAATAATGTGAGACTGACCGGTGCCACATGTGAAGTTATGATAATGAAAAGTCTTAATAAAAAATGATGATGATTTTAATGATTTTAAAAATGTTTACAGACATATAACTAGACAACTGCAAAAAGATAGCATGGGTGTAGTTATTTTTAGAAATTTCAACATAGAAAGGTTACATTTTCTAGGCTTTACAGAAAGAATTAAAAAAAGAGGTATAATGTAGCACAGGTTACAAAATCAAACATTACAAGCATTTAAAAAAAGATGAATTTAGAGTAATGAGATTTACATGGTATTCTGCCAAAGGTCACTTCTTGGTTGTGGATGTATGCAGATAGATATAGTTTTAGTTTAGTTACAGTGTTCAGTTTAGCTTAGTTCAGTGTGTTTAGTTTAATTTTTAGTTTAGTTCAGTTCAGTTTAGCATGTTTAGCTTAGTTCAGTTTAAGGAAGTTGCTTTACATTCCTGATTTAATCTCGATGACACAATGTAAAGTGATATGTAGAGTTGGATATCATCGGCATAGCAGCGAAAGTGGAGATCATGACATTGGATAAAGATCATGGATAACGTGGATAAAGGGGGAGTGTGTAAAGAACAAAAAGGGACTGACTACAGAACATTTTTATTGAAGTTTAGTCAACGTGGAAACTATACTATCAAATTCACATGACCCTTTTCATGACACCCATGTTGGCTTCTGGCTCTTTTTTTTTAATCGTAGCTAGATAACCCATTGCTGTTCAGCTGTTTAACCAATATGGAACAGGCATGATTACCAATATGGGACAAGGCATAATTAATTCAAACAATTTATGGTAGAGAAGCATCACAGGTTAGAGTATTAATACTATAATTATATAAGAAATTTATATTAAATGAAAGCAAGCTGCTCTGTTATCCCTCAGCCGGTGTCTGGTCAAATTCATGCCATTTGCATCGAAAAGGAAAGATAAACAGGAGGGCATGGACATGGTGTGGCAACCATGAGTTCTGTCAGTAAATTCTACTGCTTTTCCCTGCTGGAGCAAGAAGATATGAATAAATATTTACATAGAAGTGTGCAAAACAGAAGTTATAAAAAGTGTGGCCCTGCAGCTGAATACGTGGGCAAGTGTGCACATTGTGTTGAGTATCTAAAAATAATTAACTTTTTGACTCACCGCTATGTGGGCATTTCAAAATGAGCATGGTCCAGCACTTCTGCTCTAGGCCAAAATCTACCTGCCTGGCTGGGACAGTAATTTCATATGGCTTATTATTTGCTGATGTGACTGCTGATGACTGCTCAAGCCAGAATTAGTCTGAGTAAATGATTTACTGCACTTTGTGTGATTTTAATATCTATGGTATGTAAGTACATGATCATTATTACCTTCTATCTTCTGATAAGTCTATTAGTGAATAATCATAATTTTGGACAAAATGAACATTAAATATCAAATATATAATGATTTGTCACTGGTCTAAAGTATTCAGAGGTCCTCAGCCTAATGTTGGATATTTGCAATGCAGGATCTTGGCAACTCTACACACATCTAAGATTTCCACATTTAAAAATACATACTAAGATAACTGACAAAAATAAACCAAAGTTAGGGAATATCCAGTGAAACCAAGTATAAAGTATCATTTTCAAAGTGAACTGAAATGAATAAAAACCAGTGCCTTACTAGTAGGAAAGACACATTTACCAGTATACTACAGTACTGTATAATTTCGACAATACTGTCCAGTAGGGCTGCAACAAGTGATCATTTCTAGTTATTACTATTTGTTATGTATGTATTAATTTAGTCAATGAAATGTCAAATGTGAAATGTAATTACTTATCACAACCTCTTAAAGAGCAAAGTGATTCTTCATATTGCTTGTTTTGTACAGTCAAAACAAATAATGACAGAAAATATATATACTTATGCTATGTTAAATTTGTATCTAGATTTGGAAACATTTTAAAGTCCAGAAGCCAGTCTGTCTAACACTCTCTGTTGTCTAGTGTGGTGTTTTCCACTAGCAGCTGTTTCTATCTAATGAGCTATAGCTGCAGTTCTGCCAGCACACACCTGATGGAGCCAACAAGCAGGGCTTTGATTCAACAACCCCCTTGGTGCTTTACTGCATACAGACAGCACAATGATTATCTATCTGCAGACTTGTGTGCGGTCAACAGCAACACACCATGGTCCCCCGGTGATGGTCTCAATTTATAGGATTCACTTTGATTCAATTTCAGTTGCGCTCAAGGACAAAAACAGGTCATGACGTTACTTGTGTGTGTGTTTAGATCTTAGATTTCACTCACTATAGAGAAAGATGGTTACTGCTTTGTTTACGCCTACTGTTTTTCTGTCTCATTGACAATCATGCACACCTAAACAAACCCAGTTTATCTTGAAATATATACATGGGCATAGGGGATTTTATAAACTACATACACACACATGCACACACACACACACATGGTAGAAAGTGACCTTGCCTTATGTAAGGGTGAAATAGTCGCAGTCATAAATACTGTATGTGAGAGAAAAAGGGAGATGTACATGCAGATTGCAGTTTTATAAATAGAGACATAGAAGATAAAGATAGGAGTAAGAAATAGACACAGATAGAATAATAGAGTGGCCGAGCAGACGTTCACTACACCTTAAAACCAAGAAACTCTATTATAGTCTCATTCACTGGACAACGACTGCGCTCTACCTGCACCGTTTTGAGCCAAATCTTACAAGTCAACTGACATGTATGCTATGAAGTGACAAAATATGACAGATCTTATTCGGGAGCAAAACTTTGACAGGCAGTAGACAGTATCTCTTATTCCCTCCAGCAGCTTAGCTACCAGGGAGGACAATTAGGTCATGTATTTTCTCTCTGAATGTGGAGGTTTTAGCACCCCGGGCGTAGTTTACATTCTAGAAGAAAAAGAAAAAAAAAAACATGGCAAGGCTGTCTTCGGTATTAAGAATTCAGAATTTCTCTCTTCTGGTATTGTGCATGTCAACGTTCATGTAAGGAGTAGGGGAAAAAATGATGGGAAATCAAATGTGACAGTAATTTTAAGAGTTTGTAAAGCAAAATTGATTAGACTTTTTTCACAGCTTTCAGAAAGACATAATATAATACAGTACAACCTCCAGTCTACCGTAGATTCTAATATTTAACATTTCATGCTGGATTTTGCTACTAAGCGAAAAAATATCTTTTCACAAGCCAACAGTATACTACAGGTGAGACAGAGGGCAATAGAATTACTGCTGGTTTGTATGATGAAACATTTCATAGTGAATGACAATGACAATGACATCACACACTCAGTTTTCTATTAAACCAATACATCAGAAGTGAAAAGGTAATATTGTTTCTTAAAGGTTTCACAGGGGTTCCATAGCTACAGAGTTGGATGTTGAAGTATGTTGTATATTTGAGATGAACTGAAGAACAGAGTAAGGTACTAAAGATCAGGTGCTACGAGTGAGTGAACAGACAAAGAAAAGAGCCTTGCCTGTTCACTTTAATTAATAACTTTCAGTAACCTCACAATTTCACTGATAAGACCTTTAGATGTGCAGTTTATACAGCAATGAGCGCCAGAGTTTAACCCTTATATACTGCTCAGGGTCTAATTTGACCCACTGTTATCTTTGGTTAAAGTTAGGGTACATATTTTGTGCATGAGTGTTTGACTCCTTATTTTTTAAAAACAAGAAAAAAATCAAAAATGCTGTTTACTCACATTCAATATCATTCACTGAAAGCATATGTTCTAAAGTGTCCCTTATATCATGTGATTTTAAATATTTCTCTATTAACAAAAGGGTAAAAACTAAAGAATACACTGAAAGCTTCATCAAGGACAAATCACTAATTTAATAATGACTGGTCAAGTATTCATGAATGATCTGAGGTTCCAAAATTATGTACAGAGACTAATTATGAGGGAACACTGAAATACCTGAATATGAACAGTATGTAATGGTTAAAAACATTAAAAAAGAACCACAGGCTGACTAATCACTACTTTGTGGACTAATGAATATTAAAAAAACTCAATTTCTACTAGGTAGGTTGTTTGCACTACAACATCTTGATAACCTCTATTTTCAAGTACGTGCCACTGTGCTGTGGCTGCACCACATCAGTCAAGTGGATGCACTGAGGGAGGACCAGCCGCAGAGCAACATATTCACCCTGGGACAACTTAGTGCCGACTGAATAAGCAAAGTAGACAGCCTGGATGGTGCTATCCTCTGCAGCAGAGACAGCCTTTCAACAAACACCAAGACACACCCACCTAAAGCTATCAGATGAATACCGTGTCACAGTGCTTCTATTAAGATTCACTTCCATCTCTATTTATTTGGATAGATGAGAGAGAGTGAGTGGCAGTTAAAGGTGCAATTACCACTGAAATATATCGCACTCATATGTTTTCCTGTATTTTCTGTTTATATGGTGGTGGCCTGAGACTTGTGCACAGTACTGTATATGAGAAAGCTGGAACATACAAGAAGAGGAATTTTGCCAACCACAAAAAGTTACCCATAACAACTATATGGGCATGTGGCAATATATGCTCACTGGATGATTTTCTCATAGTTTTACCACATAAAGCTAGATAGGGCTCTAAAATTAGTATCAACACATCTTTGAGTATGTGTATTAAGCAAACAAACGACATCAATGGTAAACCAACCCTGCATTCACCAAATAACAGCAACTTTAGTATGCACATAATAATATTCTTAAGTATTGTCATTTCAAATTTGATGAATCTGATGAAAGTTTTTTAGTTTGGAAACTTATCTTTCTAAAGATCTAATGCTGGAATGTAATATCCTGATGGAGATTAACTTTACAATCTATGCGACAAAACACACCATGAGGTCACTGATTTTTTTTCAAATTGATTGTCCTCCTAGACAATCAATTCCCTCTCAGACTGATGCTCTTTCCTATTAACACCAGGTGCTTGGACCCCAGTACAGTCGCCTGCAAGTCTAGTTAATTATATAAGGCAAACGAGTTTCACCTACTGAGGCAGAGAGTTAAGCCTATCAACTCAGGTGCAGAAACATGAAAAGCTTATCTAAGTTATGCCATTTTATACTGATGACAACTTGATTTAAGGCACAGCATCATCAGTGCAAATAACAAAGCAACCCAACAAGCAACCTTATCATCAAGAACTTTTCCACAAAAAACAAACCTCACTTCTACAACATACATGCATGTGTTGTGTGTTCAAAACACTGGCATCAATACCAAAACAGGAATGTGCTAATTAACTGCAATAATTCATACCATTTTGAAGACAGGGATCAACATGCCCAGAAAGGTTTAATGTAAATAAATATGCAAACTGTAGAAAAAATACATTTTGCTTACCTGTAGTTCGTTGTCACATCATGGTTAGCATTATTGGAGAGAAAAAAAAGGGGAAGGGGAGAGAAAAGTGATGTTCAGTCACTGCAGAATCAATAATTCTGCATTAAACATCAATCAATCACAGTTCAACATCAATCCTAACAATGCCTCAGCGTTTGAACTTACAGTATATTACAAAAAAAAGTAAATCATTACTGTGCTTCAGAGGTCCAGTTAGATTTTCTGGACTATTCTGAGATTTGTCACATTCAAAGCTTAAGTGCCAGTGTGAAAGAAAACACTGAGTTAGTGAATGCTAAAGACCTACAGTGTAAGACTTTGGATGCCAGAGCTACATGCTCAAATTCAATTGACTGATCAAAAACAATTATATTTAACACACATTCCACAAAACAATGTCAAGTATTGGTCAGGTTTTAGTGATGAAAAAAGGGCTCATAGAGAGAATCACATTAAATTAAGGCTTCATTCAGCAGACTGTGGGTAACAGATGTAGCCAGAGACAGAGTGCTTAGGATTGAAACCCAGTATTACCAGGAGAAAAAAAGGATTAGAATGAGGGAATCAAACTGCTAATCTCAGAGTTTTCCCTAGTGTACTGGACAAAAAGACACATGATGGCTTTTACACACATGGAGGGTGGCCACTTATGTCTGTCAAAGTTATCAATAGCAAGTTTTCAATGGCAGTTTTTTCAATTTTTTTGCAGTATTCACTGGGGGAAACTCTGATGTCGTTTCATTTAGGATAACACACTATACAAGCGGATTATAAACTGGACTTGGATTTGAACAGGAACAAAAACAGATTCTTCTAAACCTATAAACTGCACTGGATCTTTGCATTGCAGGATCAATGTCATAAGTCGCTAGATTTGAATGTTCTCTGTTTACATTCATTTTTCTGTAGTTTAACATGACTCAACTTAATGTCTACTCACTTTTAGCCAATCTAGTCTAGAGTGGACCATGTGTTTGAAACGTTAACTTGAATTCACATGATAGCTCACATTTTGGGCCTTGAGAAAGATATCAAATCTACTCCATAGTTTGGTATTAGTGGATAACATATGCCAGATTTACTTCTTAAATCTGAATAGCCTATAATCTAAAAAAAAAAATCATCTGCTTCTATAGAAAAATCATCTTTGAGGTGCTAAAAATATTCACCACAATGTAAAAAATAGTTTAACAGTTAAACAATTACAATAAAATACACAAAATATAGACAGAGACTGCAAAGAACCTCAAAAAGGTGTAGAGAAAATTGGATACTTGCAGGTTATAATGTCTAAACCAATTCTCAACATAGTCACTAACTGACATTAATGTCAACTTTTATCTACTCTACTAATTTGACTCTGTGTGGTTGTTAAACTACAGTAGTTACATTAGTGGCATTGAAATGCCGACTAGATTTGCCCTGCAAGGACCCAGGTTATGTTTCTATAGACAGAGAAGAGATAGTGGGAGGTTACACAGGCAGCTGACAATCAGATGAGAGACAGTGGAGCAAGCATAGATAATACAGCTATCTGAAGCAGCAGGTCAAGTAATAAAAAGTTGTTATGGTCATGGTAACACAGAGGCAGGCGGAAGGGAATCAAATCAGACAATGAAACTTACCACTTTAACCTTGCAGGTTTGTTAATATAGGGCCCGAACAGTACAGTATGTTTGTGTTCTATACTCAGTAATAAAACAAGGCACAAATGTATTCTCTGGTAAATTCCTGATATAAACTATGGTTTTGTTTTTTAAATGATAATAAAAGGTAAAGCTTTTTTTGTTGCAAATATCTGCTGTAGACTTGAATATTCTAAAACTGAAAATGAATATGTGATTTCTCACATTTGTCTGTCGGGCCCTGCTTATTACAGATACATAACGGAAAGGACAAAGCACCAAGCGAGGCCTGGTGCTCAATCCACAGACACAGAGCCATGCATACAGGAAGACATATGGTAGCAACTTCCTGCAATCCTAGCATACAAGTGACTTTTGTTCAAATTAGCCCCATGTTATTGATAATCTTCCCTGTAGTTCACCAACCTTCCAGTGGGGGGAGCAGTGGCGATGAGGACTCCTGGTGCTCTGAGTGTGCAGGGAGAGAGGGAGGGGCTGCAGGGGTGATGGAGGGAGAGGTTGTGGCTGTGCTAAAGGGGTTGGTTACAGCTTTAGGGGGAGTGTCTGACGATGAGAGATGGGTGACTTCGCTTTTAGCAGGAGTGATGGTGGAACTGAGGGATGTGGTAGAGGTGGTAGTGGGTGCAATAGCAGCAGATCCAGAGGAGGCTGCTGCTGCTGGTGTGCTAATGGGGGGGGTGGCTGCTGTTGTAGTGGGGGTGGCTGTGGAGGATAGGAGTGAGGACGAGGGGACGAAAGGCTTGGCGTCGACGTTGAGGGCTGACACTGCAGCGTGGTGTGGTTCTGCGTAAGCTAAGGGGGATGAGCTGGTGGACAAAGCAGAAGCGGGAGGGAGATCTGGAATGGTCTTGGAAGGGCTGAAAATTGAAGAGGTTTGCGAAGCAGGGGCGACTGTTCCTGACAGTGTTGACTTTGCCAGGGGAGCGGTAGCGAGGGACGGGGTGTTGGTGACAGGGGTGGTGGTCTGTGAGTCAGGAGTGGAGCCTGGAGGGGTCTGGAGGACTGAATCGAGGAAAGAGAAGGTCTGGGAGACGGGGCTCAGATTGTCCCCTGTCATCAGTGCTAGACTACCACTAACGTCCCCAGCTAAACTATTCTTGTTGCCAGCAGCTGTTGAGTTAACATTAGGGTCTGGTTTGCTGGATGCAAATTTCTCTTCCTTTGCCTTTGGTCCGTCTTTAGTGGACACAGGAAAGTCTGCTACGCACATCGGTTCATAAAAGCGCGGGGACGAATCTGTCACAAGGCTAGCATGGGAACTGTTGGTGAAACTTGTGGGTATTTGCGTAGGGGCTGAGGGCAAAATGGGGCTAGAGCTAGAGTTCAGAGCTTTGAAGTCAGAAGGACCAGAGTCAGCCGCTTTGGCCTCTGTGGCCAGTGTAGGAGAGTCAGGCTTGTGGGGTGCTCCCCATTCCTCTGGAAGTCTTGCACGACTCTTAGCCTTCCTGCCTCTCACTCTACCACCTCCTCCACTCTCTCTGATCTCCCACTCCCAGTTCTCTTCCTCATCCTCGTCCTCCTCCGCCTCCTGACCACCCTTATCCTGCATCCCACGCTTGTCAGATTGGTTGGCGTTATTCTCCTGGCTATCCAAGAAGTCGTAGACCTCGTCCCGGCCCTTCCTCTTCTTCTTCCTCCGTCTCTGCTGTTGCTTGCCAGCCTCGCCCCCCAGCCCCGCTCTCTCGGGGCTGAGGGGTTCAGAGGTGGAGGAAGAGGGACTGCTGTCGTCCACTGAGCCGCTGGGAGAGAGGATGGGAGCTGCCGAGGGGGGAGGGTTTTATAAGAGGAGGAACCAACCACATACTGTGTAAGAAAAATCACCTGCCAAAAAGCTGTCAGATTGTGGTTACTGTAGATGTTTCTTGCTACATCAAGATTCAATTTTTTCCGAAAATGGAAACCTTGTTCACACAATTTGAAGTAAAGGAGCTTTTGGAATTTTGTCGTCAACTGTCACTGTCTGAGTCTAAAAGTCTGGTAAACAAATTGAAGGTATACTCCGAACTTAGTTTTCACTTTTACCTGGAGTCAAGTCTACTTTTTAATGTTTTACTATTCTATACTATACTTGAATAGGTTAATATATGGTCTGTTAAAACATTTAAATAAGGACATTGGTTTGGATTAATGTATGCCTTGTCCAAGAGGTTGCCTAAGATGCATGTGCACTATGTACAATTGATGCTAGTCAGTAAGTCAGTGCAGAAATATATCCCTATGCAGTTAGCTACAACACTGCAGAGGACTACTTTAATAAACCAATAATGCTTGTCTTGAATTGCTTTAATGGACTCCATGTTTCATTTCTACAACAGAGGCAAAGTTAGCCTGACCCACACTAAGAATGGCAGGTTGAAAAGTACCATGATTTAGTGGGACATCTCACATTTGTCTTATGGAACAGATGTGTTAATTTTTTTTTTAAATCAATATAGCTGTCAACACTTGCCCTGCAGCAGCTCACACTTCATTCATGCTATATTGGCTAAGCTGCCTGAAGCTCAGTAATATGCTATTTTCCTCTGATGTACACACATAACACTGTAAATACTTATTATCCACTGAAGTGTGAGTATGCCTATTGCCAAAAGCCTTTAGGAGACAACAGAACTGCTGCTGTTGGTGAGCTGCTGACGTCCTGTGTTCATTACTGTCTCAAGGTGTAAGAGAACATGCTTACTGAAAGGACAATCATAGACAATGAAGTTCTTCAATGTGGGCTCTTTGTCCATATAAACATGAGGTGGCTGGAAGTTTGATGTAATCTATTGTAGTAAAGGTACCTACTCTTCAAATATGTGTGCTTATATAATATATTTCATGGCTCCTCAAGAATGGCACAATGTCTTTACTGTAGACAAAATAAACTTGAGATGGATTTTTTCTGCTGAGAGACAAGACAGAAAAGGGTTGGACAGGAAGGACACACATTACTGAATAACTCATTAATTAACTTGCCAATTCAAAATGCAAGAGAAAGACAGTGTCTTCTAGAGCCGTTATCGTAAGACATTCCCATACTTTCAGGGGGTATCATCTAAATTTGATAACTGCCACTGAAGCCAGCTATAGAGATATGATGACACCAGATGGGGGCAGCATGTTCAGGAAGGTACTATGATAACTGTTAAATAATGAGATGTAATATATCAGTTAAAGAGTGCTTTCTTTGGTGGTTCAAGCCATAATAACCAAAGTCTGACTGCTTTTATGTGCTTTTTGACACAACCCAACAGTTTCATTATATGAGATGTATGTGATGGTGCCTGCTTTTATAAATGCATTTGACCAATACTGGTTTTACTCACCTGAACTGAATGCACAAAGATAATTTACATAAATACCTATTAATCATAGGTACTGCTTTACATAAATACAGTGACTCATAGCTGTGACATAGTTGGGATGTTGCTCCATCACGTCTCTGCCAGAGTGAAACTGGCTTGGATTAAATGTTAATTTACATGGGAAAACTTTGTTTCTTTAAATTTGACCAATTGTCATGAGAACTTTGTAGGATATACCTGCAGGTATATCTACAGATTCTATCTATAACAAGGGGCAAACCTTGTTTTAAGATCCCCTCTGTTTTGGCGATTATGGTTTCATACTGTATGAATCCCACCAAATACAGTAAAATGCAAGTAAATACAAATTTAAGGGTTTGTTATCTGTTACTGGTCTGAGTTAAATACTGAATGGATTCTGGGATGGACTGTTTATTAAAAACAGCACGTTCCAGTCAAAATAAATCACTATATGATGTGATTCTCTCCTCCTGAAGAAATGAGGTTCATTCATATTTCACATTTGAACATCATCATCAACATCATCATCATCATACAGGGGGGCAGAGCTGTTCTTGTATAGGAAGCAGGCACATACAATGGAGGAAACAAACAATGGGAACGATATAGCCAAAGAGAAACTACACACAGTACATAAGTGAAGTGCTTTGCAAAAACAGTTGAACATGCATGATTCAAAACAAATTCATGCATGTCAGAACAATTATAGCACACATGCAGAAACCCAAAAGTCATGCTAGACATACAGTATGCAATGTGTTGCAAATATCAGGGATGACACATTATGCATGCGGGTTTTAACAAACCAATAAACAAATAAGTAATGATATTCAGCTTGCACTGAAATGATCCCCTCATTTGTCTGTTCCGACTATCTTATTTGGGGATGGAGTCATCACAGTTAGGCTTTTTCCTCTGAAGCCATATTTTAAAATGATTACTGACAAGCACTTCATCAGCTCAGGGAGAGCAAGAGACAGAAAGATAAACGGATAGATAGAAACAGACAGATAGAGGAAGAGACTGGGAAATAAACTCCCTATGCAACCCCTCTCAGTCTGCTCATCATGTCCCATCCTGTCTTAGTTATCTCAGCTTTCATCCCATCTATAGCTTGCTATTCACTCTCACATCACTGGATATTAATATGGATATAAAAAAGGTGCTTCCCCTCTCTAAATCTGGCACCTTCCCCTTCATTTCTAAATTGAAGTTGCTATTTTCTCCCTCTGGCCTCTGTTGCTTCCCCAGCTATAAACAGCTCGAAGACGAGATGAGGCAGGGGCATTATCATCTATATTTAATGTAATAAGGTATTTAATGGGAGTACATCTTAATCTGGAGTCTGGCACTGTGCCAAGAAAAGCATTAAGGTTGAAAATATGGCTGCTTCAAACATATGGCCTGTGCAAAAATGCAGAGCACTGAAATTTCATGCAAAGGGTTTCATCTCACTGAATCCCATTGGCACCTGGAAAATAAGTGTTCAGAAAATCTAAAGCACAGAAACACAGCATGAGAAGACGTAAGACGTGTCTGAGATGATCATATCATCAGTGTCCAATTTAAACCCTCAGTTCCATTAAAAGTGTTCAACAAGTCAAGGCCAAAGTGAGTTACTAACGGTGTGTAGAATAATGTGATATAGTACAGGTAGATTTTTTATTGTAACGTGTAATGTTTTTGAAATTTAAATAATCAATTAATTGGGTATGTGC